>JBBPBX010042161.1:17082-28523 GCA_038048925.1 Garcialebias charrua
CTGGACAATGAGGATTAAACTCCTCTTGTTCCTCAACTCCGAGAAGCAGCAGGGCGACAAAGACACCGTTCCTCCTGGGTGCCTGGGTGGGAGGAGGGGTGTTGATGGGTGGAAGGCAGCGAAAGGCAGGGGGTCTATCACAAAAAAAATTAATCCCTTCACAGTTTCCTTCAGGGTGCAAAGTGAGATATGAGGCAGCCCCGTCTAATGAAACGCTACAGTCATGGAAGGGCGAGGCGATAAGAGCGTGTATTAAACTAATGGAGGCCGTCATTAGTGGCTCCATTAAGAGGATTGAGATTTCTGCACTCTCCTCTGGTGAGCTGCACAGGAAATGGAAAAATAAGTCCACATTCTAATATTTGTATAATTTATTGCACAGCTCATGCAGCCATGAGTCAAATGTTTGTTTATACAGTATTAAAGAAAAAAAATGGTATTTGATGTTTGGGCTGTGAGGTGTGATTTGTCAATTTACATACAGTTGTGTGTCTTCTGTCAGAGACCTCAAGGAAACTCCTACTTTTAAGGTGTGATTTGTCAATTTACATGTATGTGTTACCTCAGCTTGCAATTTACATACGGTAGGTTGGTGCGTGTCTCCTAAGACTGTTATAACTCCACTGGCACACAGTCTTTTCATAGAATTGATAAATCCCTCTGGATAGAGGTCGAAACGTCTTCTGTAACAAATAAAGTCCAGTTGATCTTGTATTGAACACCTTTTTTTATTTTATTTGATGTTTAAACTGAGCAACAAACTAAAATTTAAAGATTTCTAAGTTTTTAACATTTTGCAAAACAAGACATTTTAGAAATAAAGACTGATGATTAAGCTCAACTTTCACGTGTTTCCCTTTCATTCGTTTGATCACGTTATAGTTTACGTTATTTGAAGTGTTTCAAGAAAGGACCGTTGAACTGGGTTCCTGCAACGTCGTTCTTACAATAATTAGACATAAGCTTCTCGAAGTTTTCAGAAAATCAAATCAGAGCAGAAGAAGGTTCAGCCCAGGGGCGGCCGGCCAATAGGGGGCGCTAGGGCGCAGCCCAACTGGAACTTCTGGAGCTATTCACCATTTTACATTGAAGACTTGAAAAAATAATAATAAAAATGAAATAATAAAATAAAAATATTTCAAAATATATGCATTTTTAGTTGTATAGGATAAATATTTTATGAGTAATGATGAGTTATATTGTTTGTTTCAAAAAACGTTTTCTGATTGGTGACGTATTTCAGGTCCTGGGGGCGCATGAATCTTAAGACTCTCGTTATAAATGGTGCATGCACAGTTATTCCACGAGTAGCCTACAGTGCAGTGTTCAACAGGATCCGTGCAAGGCCAAAGCGAGATCTGGCAAGTCACGGAAATTGTCAGAAAAAAAGTGTCAGTGTGGGTTTGGTTTTTACAAGCTGCAAAAACTGTCAAAGACGAAAAAGAAACACACCAAGCACCTGGCTATGGCAACACGTAGACAAAAAAGAGGAATGAAGCTTGAAGATTGATGTCATTTTATAGGTATTCACTGTTTTATTTCATGCCAATGGAAAAAAAAAAGAAATTCTGAATTTGTACGCATCCTTTATGAATGTCTATTATTGTCGTTGTTGTCATCACTCTTTGTTAATATCAGGTCTCTCTTGTAAATGAGTGCCAGAGACTCAATGGGATTAACCTGTATAAATAAAGATTGAATGAAAATGAATGTCAACAATTATTGATCATGTACCCTACATGTACTACGTATATATGTACTGCATGTACATGTAAAAAGGCCGACATGAGGAATAACCATCATAAGCGGCTGCTTAGGGCCTCCGGGCCACTAGGGGGCCTCCTAAGTGGAATCTTTTTTAGTAATGATTTTTATACATTCTTGTTAAAAAGCCCACATTGTTTATACTGTATATGGCTTGCTTGTGGTGGAGCTAAGTTCTCTTTGACTGTCACTTGTTTTCTTTCTGAATTTTGTGATTCCTACGTTTTTGAATGTACCGCGGCTGTTCTGATGCACCGTTCTGTGTAAAGTTCGCTGCTGCCTGAAGTAAAGTTTTTTTTGTTATGATCTCAAAAAGGTAACCCAGTTGGTAACGAGACCCAGAACGACACAAGACAAAAAGGTGCAAAAGTAACAGTGTTTATTTATTTACAGTGGGGAATATCTATTTACAAATGTACAAGGGTCCTCTAGATTTCCTGGAAGATGAAAAGAGGACAGTCAGATGGGTTTGATCAGAAAGTTCTTCCAGGGTAATTGCTTTTGTTTGTTTATTGTTTCCTTATGGATGAAAAGAGGAGGATGATTCCAGAGTGTCCTAAAGTCCTTGAGATGGAGTCGCAGAGGGCGAGTGAGGCAGGCAAGTGGCTGGAGGGCAAAGCACGACGAGCAGAGAGCTGGAATCAGGAGAATCCGAGGGCTGAGAACACAACAAGCACAGGGTAAGTTTCTCTCAAATGTACTCACAAACTGGCTAGAAGCATAAATACCATGTGTGGCATAAAATGCTTCAGCGAAGAGTAGAACCCGACTGCAGCCTTAAGTAGAGGTGGAACTCGTCAGGTGGATGACCGTCAGCTGTGGATGATTGGCGGCCATCTTGGGGCTGCAGCAGGTGCCACTCTTACAGTACCCCCCTCAAGGGGTGCCTCCAGAAGCCCTGACGCGCTTCTCTGGGTGAGCCCTGAAAAAGGCGGTGATCAGACTGGGGTCCAGGATAAAAGAGCGAGGGATCCACAACCGTTCCTCAGGGCCGTAACCCTCCCAGTCCACAAGATACTGAAAACCTCTCCCACGACGGCGCACATCCAGAATGGCACGAACGGTGAAGGCTGGATGGTTGTCGATGAGACGAGGAGGCGGCGGAAGGTCGGCAGGCGGACACAAAGGACTCACGGAAACGGGCTTGACCTGGGACACGTGAAACGTCGGATGAACCCTCATGGAAGCTGGCAGCTGAAGACGCACCGCAGAGGGGTTGATGACCCGGACGACAGGGAAAGGCCCGATGAAACGAGGTGCCAACTTTCTTGGGGTGTCCTTCAGGGCGATGTTCCTAGTGGAAAGCCAAACCCTCTGACCCACCTGATAGGAGGGCGCAGAAGATCGGTGGCGGTCCGCAAACCTCTTATTCTGGGTGGCCGTGCGGAGGAGTGCCGCCTTAGCCTGGCGCCAGATACGCCGACATCGTCTGAAATGGTGCTGCACTGACGGCACTGCTATGTCCGACTCCTGGCTGGGGAACAAAGGAGGCAAATATCCCAGTGACGCTTCAAAAGGTGTCATACCTGTGGCGGCAGACGTATGGGCGTTGTGAGCGTACTCCACCCAAACCAGATGTCGACTCCAGGCAGAGGGATTGCCCTCAACGAGACATCGAAGGGTGGCTTCAAGCTCCTGGTTGCACCGTTCCGCCTGACCGTTGGACTGCGGGTGGTAGCCGGAGGTGAGACTGGTCGACGCCCCTAAGGCACCACAAAAACTGCGCCACACCTGAGAGACGAACTGGGGACCCCTATCCGACACCACGTCGGAAGGGACACCGTGTATACGAAAAACGTGCTGTACAAGGAGATGAGCAGTCTCCATTGCAGAAGGCAACTTGGGAAGAGGCACAAAATGGGCTGCTTTAGAAAACCTGTCAATGATTGTGAGAATGGTGGTGTTACCCTCAGAAGGAGGCAGGCCGGTGACGAAATCAAGAGCGATGTGGGACCATGGGCGGCTGGGTGTGGGCAATGGCCGAAGAAGACCTGCAGGGGGTTGGGTACCGGTTTTGTTTCTGGCACATGTGGGACAAGCTGCAACAAAGTCTTTAACATCTTGGGATAAAGTGGGCCACCAGAAATGAGTCTTGGTTAACGATAACATACGTGTAATACCTGGGTGACAAGAGAGCTTGTTCGTATGCACCCATTCAAGTACTTTGGACCTCATGGCGGTGGGAACGAAGAGCGTGCCAGGAGGTCCTGTGCCAGGGTCTGGTTCCGAACGATGGGCATCACGAACCTCCTGGGCAATGGGCCAGGTGAGTGCTCCAATGATGCAAGCCGGGGGTAAGATGTTCTCTTCAACTTCTGGAGCATCTGGAGGAGAGAACTGACGAGACAAAGCATCGGGTTTAACATTTTTAGAACCCGGACGGAAAGTCAATGTGTAATTGAATCTGTTGAAAAACAGTGACCAGCGTGCCTGCCGGGGATTTAGACGTTTAGCGTCTCTGAGGTAAGTGAGGTTCTTATGGTCAGTCCAAATAAGAAAAGGCAGCTCAGTGCCCTCAAGCCAGTGACGCCATTCCTCTAATGCCAGTTTAACAGCAAGTAGTTCTCTGTTGCCCACGTCATAATTCCGTTCAGCTGGGGACAGACGGCGAGAGAAAAATGCACATGGGTGCACTCTGCTGTCCAAAGGTGATCTCTGTGACAAAACAGCTCCTACCCCAGTGTCTGAAGCGTCTACCTCAAGGATGAACTGACGAGTGCTGTCTGGATGACAGAGGATGGGAGTGGAAGAAAAAAGCTGTTTTAGCTTACCGAAAGCAGAGTTGGCTTCCGGGGTCCATCTGAAATTTCTGTTGGTGGATGTGAGTTGTGATAGAGGCGCTGCGATGCGACTGTAGTCCTTGATAAAACGTCTGTAGAAGTTTGCAAAACCCAAGAACCGTTGCAGTTGTTTCCTGGTCTCAGGGACCGGCCACTCCACCACTGCCTTAGTCTTCTCCGGGTCTGCCCTGTAGTGTCCTTCTCCAAAAATAAAACCCAAAAATGCAACAGAAGAAGTGTGAAATGAACATTTTTCACCTTTTACGAAAAGTTGGTTCTCATACAGTCTTTGGAGCACCGTCCGGACATGCGTGACATGTTCATTCTTATTCCTGGAATAAATGAGAATATCGTCCAAGTAAACAAACACAAAATCACCAATAAAGTCTCTCAAAACATCATTAACCAGTGCTTGAAATACTGCAGGGGCATTAGTAAGGCCAAAAGGCATGACAAGATACTCGAAGTGTCCCAAGGGTGTCTTAAAAGCTGTCTTCCATTCATCACCCTCTCTGATACGGACGAGGTGATAAGCATTACGTAGGTCCAATTTGGAGAAGATTGTGGCTGGTTGCAATTGCTCATGGACGGAGTCAAGTAGTGGTAAGGGATATTTGTTCTTTACGGTAATACTGTTCAAACCCCGATAGTCAATACAAGGGCGTAGAGTCTTGTCTTTCTTAGCAACAAAAAAAACCCTGCCCCTAGTGGAGAGGTAGATGGGCGGATGATACCTGAATCCAAAGACTCCTCGATGTAGGATTTCATGGATCCACGTTCAGGGCCCGAGAGGTGATACAAACGGCTAGATGGCAGAGGAGCTCCAGGAAGAAGGTCGATGGCACAGTCATAGGGACGATGGGGAGGAAGAGAGAGAGCCTTCACCTTACTGAACACTGGAGACAGATCATGATACTCAGGTGGAATGTCGGATAGATCAATGTTCTCGGCTTCTTGTTTACTGGTCAAAGGGTTGGAGATGCCTGAGCGAAGGCAATTCTTCAAACACTTGTCACTCCATTTTTCTATTCGACCAAACTCCCAATTGATGTGGGGATTATGGTTCTGCAACCAGGGAAACCCTAAAATCATTTGAGTGTTGGGTGAATCAAACACAAAGAAACTAACAGATTCATGGTGATTACCAGATGTGATTAAATGCAAGTCTTCAGTCTTAAAGCGAATCTGTGCCAAAGTCTCCCCAGTTACTCCAGTAACAGAAACTGGGTCAATGTCCAGAACGGGGAGAGCAAATTCCTTAACCAAATCATGACTGATTAAATTTTGTTCAGCACCAGAGTCAATCAATGCTGACACAGGAAAACGATTTTGTTCGAACTGAATGACAGTGGGTAAGGTTAATCTACGCATGGAAGTAACAGATGAAGTGCCCACCAATAACTTCCGTTCTATTGGCGGGCGTTTACGTTTCCCAGAAGTGGGCATGAAGCAACATAATGTCCCTCCTTTCCACAATACATGCATAAGTTGGAATTCATACGTCTCATTCTTTCATTTTCTGTCAATTTAGTTCTACCAATCTGCATTGGTTCAGGTTCAGGTAATGCTAACTGAGTTCCAGTAGACGGCGGCAGCGAGCTTCGGGACTTGGCACCAAATCTATATTCCCCACCTGATGACGTGGAGAAACCGGAAGTGTTGGGTCTCTGGTAGTTGTAGTCCCGTTCTCGGCGACGTTCCCGGAAGCGTTCGTCAATGGAGATTGCCAAATTTATTAGTGCGTCGAAATTAGGAGGTTCATCTCTTGCTGCAATCTGGTCCTTAACATAATCCGAGAGAGAGTTCAGAAATGTACCTTGAAGCGCCCTGTCGTTCTACTCAGTTTGAGCCGCGAGAATGCGGAAGTCCAGAGCGTGTTCGGAGACGGGTCGTCTGCCCTGATGTAATCCCAACAAACGCTTCTCTGCATTGGTTTGTTGCAACGGCCGGTCGAAAATCCTGCAGAACTCGTTCAGAAACTGGTCGAACGACACAAAGTCCAAATCATGGTTGTGGAGGTAAGAAGATGCCCACTGGAGGGCTTTACCTGAAAGCTGACTGTTCAGATAAGTTATTTTAGCGATGTCCGTGGAATAAAGTTGAGGAGCTCCTTTGAAGGCGAGTTTGCACTGTAGGAGGAAACCCTCACACAACGCTGGGTCTCCTGAGAAGAGTTCAGATGGTTTAACCAGTAACTGTTGAGGAGAAGGAGAGTTATTGCTTGAACTGGTGCTGGGTGAGTTTGAGTCTGAGGTGGCAGCAGGAGCTGTGGGAGGAAAAATAGCAAGTTTCTTCTGTATTGTGTTAACCATACCTCCGAGTACTAGCATGTCAGTTTGGGTCTTATGTTGTTGACTCAATACTTGTTTTAGCATCCCCTCTACTGAAGTCTGGCTTGTGGCCTGCGAGGAGGAAGCTTGTGCGTTCATGGTCTCGTTCTGGGTTTTGTTTTGGCTGAAGCATTAACTGTTATGATCTCAAAAAGGTA
This sequence comes from Garcialebias charrua, assembly GCA_038048925.1. Lineage (NCBI taxonomy): Eukaryota > Metazoa > Chordata > Actinopteri > Cyprinodontiformes > Rivulidae > Garcialebias > Garcialebias charrua. The sequence continues at coordinate 24,115 of JBBPBX010042161.1, forward strand.
ACCCAGTTGGTAACGAGACCCAGAACGACACAAGACAAAAAGGTGCAAAAGTAACAGTGTTTATTTATTTAAGCTCAGAAAAACCTTGTGCCAAGGTTTTTCTGAGCTTAACCGGTTCAAATGGTCAAATCTGCTGGATTAAAAAAAGTATTTCGCCATTTGCCCTGTTCAAAATGGCGGTTAGCGTGTTAGCATTAGCGTCCGCTAGCATTGGTAATACATAAGTGCTTTTGAAATTGTGGACCTAAATAAATCAATAAGTGCTTTAGAAATAGCGGAACTAATTTTTGGATTAGCGCTGCCCAGCACTGGGTCTAGATAAGGTTTGGTGCAGCTACCGGCGCAATGCGTTTCCAGTGAGCTACCAGGACGTGTCTGTCTTTCAAGGTTTACATTTATTTTAAACGAACCGCCCCTCATGAAATTCTGGCTACATCCCTTGGAAGTGACACGTGAATCCACGGAGCGTGAACGTGGAATATACAACATAAAATGACTGTTACCACTGTAGCACACACTGGACATCCTTAAAGCTCCACTGACATCATCTTTTAACTTTCCATAAAATGGCACAACATATATATATATATATATATAAGATTGACCTCTGATCGTTTTTGCTAAAACAATGTTAAATTAATTAAAATTCCTCTCAAAAACAGTTTAAAATTAGCGCCTTTTTTTTCACATGATAAATACGGGGTTTCCCGTCGCGCGATTATGACGTCACACACAGACTCACGTCAACTGCGCACCTTGTTTACAATGGACAAGATACAAACGCGATCCGTCCAATTTAGCCATTTAAAACTTTATATTTTAGCGGTTTGACTTCAGAGAAGCCAAAGTTATTTCCAGTAAACAGCAGGTTATAATTTTTTTTCAGCTCCTGCTGGTTTTTGGAGACTTTTCACTTCAGGAAGTGAGCAGCTCTGTGAGGACTTACAGCAGCTGATAGTTGAGAGGCAGAAGGAATTCTACATGTAAATCGTTTCCACAGCACTGAAATGGTAATATATTAGTTAATGTTTCTAATAATTATTCAACATTATTAGTTATTAGTTTGTGTACAAAACAATTTGCACAGATCATGTTGCTTCAATTTGTCAGCTTTGTTATTTAATCCAGTCAACATGTTGAAAATATTTCATATTTATTTTTCTATTTAATTTGGACATCACTTGGTGTTATAGTGGTGTCTCATTAAAATGATGGAAATACATGACATTAGTTTGACCCATTGTCTTAATATACAGTATACTGCATATAATATATACTGTGTGTGTCTGTGTGTTTTATCATCAATTCACAGAAATATCTTCACCTGAAGAGTGGACCCAGGTGGAGGAGAACAAACCTTGATATTGTTGAAGAACAGATGGAGACGTCTTCATGATCTGTAGAACATCAGGACTGATGCTGCAGAAGGAATTCTACAACATCTAAATAGTTTCCACAGCACTGAAATGGTAATATATTAGTTAATGTTTCTAATAATTATTCAACATTAATTTATAGTTTAAAAAATTAGTCCCTTTTAAAATATCTGTTAAATATTTTATTTTTTTATTTTATTTTGTTTGTGTTTTCAGGTTTCCAGGTCTCCAGTCCATCACCTGAGGCTCTTCCTGTTGAACCACTAGTACAACCCAGACTTTCACATCACAGCAGGTAAGATTGCATCAACAAAAAGAATAGTACTCAACAATATTCTTTGATGTAAATCTGTTGATTTTCTGTGGTTCTGATGAGGGAAGTGACAAAGTGGATGCAGCATTCAGCCCATAATGGACCCAGATGTCCCCTGCGTCCAGACCTACAACACCTGGACATCCAGGAGCGTGGACGAGGAAGGTGGTGGAGTCTGAAGAAGTGTACAAGCAGCAGGATGAGGAGAAATTAGTTAGGGATTGTGACATGATTTTTTTACTATTCATAAAATTGCTCAATATATATATATTTTATCATTTAAATATGTCCGTTTTTGCAAACAAAATGATAAATCACTTTAATTTTGCTTTAAAAGTGATTTTGAACTTCAAGCCGTGTTTAATCATGGGAAATCCCATTACACACGAACGCACCATCTGTGATGTCACACCGGGCAGAGCTCTGGGCTTGTCACAGTGCGCAGGTATGAGCAGCTCGACATGAAGGTAAGTCTGATACAGCATCAGACCTAAATTAGATCCTGTTGTTTCTTGTTCCATCACCCAAACTATTTTCTGCTTCCCAAAATGAAGACAAATAGCTCAAATCTTCACATAGATTGCTAAATTCGTCCAGTTTTAAATTGTCCGCTATTAAAGACACCACAGCCCTCTGCCCAGTGTGACATCACATATGGTGCGTTCGAGTGTAATCGGATTTCCCATGATTAAACACGGCTTGAAGTTCAAAATCACTTTTAAAGCAAAATTAAAGTGATTTATCATTTTGTTTGCAAAAACAAACATATTTAAATGATAAAATATATATATTTTGAGCAATTTTATGAATAGTAAAAAAATCATGTCACAATCCCTTTAAGCTGCTCAGTAAAATTGAATTTCTAGTAAAATTCTGATTTTGCAGATTTACAGCTGTAAAGTGTCATTTTTACAGAGCTGATGAAGTCAAACACCACTTGCTGATATTTTTTAAACTCAATTTTTTTGATAATCTGTTCATATTAATGTTTCCCCAGAGGTTTTCATATATTTGATAATATGGGATGGTTTTATTTTAATAAAATGTTTTTTTAACATTCACCAATTTTGTTTTTACTAAAGTACGAGCTGTGAGTTGTAGATGAACGAATGAAATTAAAACAGATACACAAATATTCTCACAAAGAATAACTCAACACTAACAGATAATATAGTGTACTACTGTAACTTTATTTACACATAACTACAGAAACACTTGGTTCATTGTTATCCTTTTTTTTCAAACAATATGTTCATTTGAACTGTCAGAAAAAATATTAAATTCATATTTTCATTGATTCATTTTCATCTCAATGCTCTGGCCAGTTGTAGTATTTCTGCATATTTTGATGTCTTGATGCACAAACGTAGCTTTCTGCAGCATCAGTCCTGATGTTCTACAGATCATGAAGATGTCTCCATCTGTTTAACAATATCAAGGTTTGTTCTCCTCCACCTGGGTCCACTCTTCAGGTGAAGATATTTCTGTGAATTGATGATAAAACACACAGACACACACAGTATATATTATATGCAGTATACTGTATATTAAGACAATGGGTCAAACTAATGTCATGTATTTCCATCATTTTAATGAGACACCACTATAACACCAAGTGATGTCCAAATTAAATAGAAAAATAAATATGAAATATTTTCAACATGTTGACTGGATTAAATAACAAAGCTGACAAATTGAAGCAACATGATCTGTGCAAATTGTTTTGTACACAAACTAATAACTAATAATGTTGAATAATTATTAGAAACATTAACTAATATATTACCATTTCAGTGCTGTGGAAACGATTTACATGTAGAATTCCTTCTGCCTCTCAACTATCAGCTGCTGTAAGTCCTCACAGAGCTGCTGCACTTCCTGAAGTGAAAAGTCTCCAAAAACCAGCAGGAGCTGAAAAAAAATTATAACCTGCTGTTTACTGGAAATAACTTTGGCTTCTCTGAAGACAAACCGCTAAAATATAAAGTTTTAAATGGCTAAATTGGACGGATCGCGTTTGTATCTTGTCCATTGTAAACAAGGTGCGCAGTTGACGTGAGTCTGTGTGTGACGTCATAATCGCGCGACGGGAAACCCCGTATTTATCATGTGAAAAAAAGGCGCTAATTTTAAACTGTTTTTGAGAGGAATTTTAATTAATTTAACATTGTTTTAGCAAAAACGATCAGAGGTCAATCTTAATATATATATATATGTTGTGCCATTTTATGGAAAGTTAAAAGATGATGTCAGTGGAGCTTTAAGGTTGATTTCAAATTTCAATTTAATTCAGTTTATTTATATAGCGCTAAGTCACAAACTCCTGCATGAACCTCAACGGGTGTGTGCTGTTATCTGTGAGATAACACTATATTGCGTGCGAACGCAAAACCTTTTGCGAGCGCACGCAAAGAAATTTTTTTTTCCCCATGTCCCCTCGGGGGCTCCGTAACATGTACATGTACTACATGTACATGTACTACATGTACATGTACTACATGTGCATGTACTACATGTGCATGTACATTTGACTCTTCAGATGGAAGAAGTCTTTCGAATGAAAGACGAAACGTTTCTACAATTTTTTGTGTTGCATGAACTCGTCCAGAGGACCAGACTTAATTTTTTTTAGATCCCCTACAAATAGTGTTGTGTAAAATGGGCTCTATTTAACGACAAAATGTCTTATAGTACCATCAACAATTTTAGATTTTGGTTGA
>JBBPBX010042162.1:0-21699 GCA_038048925.1 Garcialebias charrua
CTTGACACAAGGAATGCAAAAGCCGAACCCCTTGTCTTGCATTTGTCTGTGCGTGGTGGTTCTTGAAGCACTAACTTCAGCTGCAGTCCACTCTTTGTGAATCTCACCCGCATTTTGGAATGGGTTTTGTTTCACAATCCTCTCGAGGGTGCGGTTATTTCTATTGCTTGTGCACTTTTTTCTACCACATAATTTCCTTCTCTTCACCTTTCTATTAATGTGCTTGGACACAGAGCTCTGTGAACAGCCAGCCTCTTTAGCAATGACCTTTTGTGTCTTGCCCTCCTTGTGCAAGGCGTCAATGATCGTCTTTTAGACAACTGTCATGTCAGCAGTCTTCTCCATGATTGTGTAGTTTACAGAACTAGACTGAGACATTTAAAGGCCTTTGCAGGTGTTTTGAGTTAATTAGCTGATTAGAGTGTGGCACCTCAATTGAACCTTTTCACAATATTCTAATTTTCTGAGATACTGAATTTGAGGTTTTCCTTAGTTGTCAGTTATAATCATCAACATTAAAAGAAATAAACATTTGAAATACATCAGTCTGCATGTAATGAATGAATATAATACAAAAGTTTCACTTTTTGAATGGAATTACTGAAATAAATCAACTTTTTCACGATATTCTAATTTCATGACAAGCATACAGCTTGCTCTGGCTCATTGTGGTTGTTTTCCAGTTTTTAAGCAGCAGATGGCAACAAAATACTTTGAATATTTCCACGTCAAACAGGAGGATCTGTTTGAACTGTAGCTAAAGTCTCAGCATAAACACCACAAACACAGAATCAGTGCAATTTGATGAAGGGCACAATAAGTGTAGATTTTTCATACATAGTTTTCCTTTTTTATGTTCCTCTTTCAAAAATATTTGAGTTTTGGTGTTTTATTTATTTTGTAATGGGTGTTGGGGTTTTTTTATCCACAAGAAAAGACAACTTATTTAATTCTGTAAATCGTCAGATGCTCTGTTGTGCAACTTATCAATTAAGATTTTTCACTTCCCTGAGATGTCCACAGTCACCAGCAGGTCACAAATTCCTTTAACATCTGACTTTAACACATACATGCTCTACTAACAGATGAGAAAAGTACAGTATTACTCATCAAAGATATGAAGTGCAATAAAATCTTTCGCTAGAGCGTTTAAAAAAAATCAAATGATAGGTCTACATATAAAATAGTTTAAAATATGCCTTCTATTGCGTGGAACAGAACAGAAACATTTTCTATAGCTGTTTATCTGATGTGTTTTGATGTGAGATCAAACTTGAGCACTTCATTTAAATATCAGCATACATTACTGTAGTGTTTAGAGGAAAAGGGAAAAAGTTACTTGGTTAATGGTTTGTGTAAGTTTAGTGATACTAAACTATGAAAGATGACAGCAGCTGCCATGAAGATGAAGTGGTTCACCACCACCCAGAGGATGAACTTGATGATCATTAAGTAATTTCCTCACTCATCAAACAGGACATGTTTCCACAGTAATGTGTAACTTTTCTTTTCATCAAACATCTTATAAATAATTTGTGACTGAATGCATGTGTTGGTTCTACTGCTGAGGTCCATTTACCTCAGAAGTTCATATTAAACTCTATGAATGATGCCAACCCCATCTTCACCTCTGGTGCTTTTCATTTGTACTCAGAAGTCTGAATTTCAAGGGTCCAGGTCAGACAAATCAACTGGAACGCCCCCACAGGGTCCAGTTAGGAAAATAAGTCATCTGACATACCTGAATTCAAATTTCAAAATGGCTGCTTCACACATAAAATATGTCCCCTGGCCGCCTCTCACGCAGTCACCCCCGCAATCTAGAAAGGATGAAGCAGGTAAAGATGATGGATAGGTGGTTGGATGGTTTGCTTCTAGCTGAATCAGCCTCAGATGCTAATTTATTTTAATCTTGCCACTGAACAAGTTTGCAAATTCCACTTGCTCCCAGATTTCCAAATTGCACAAAGTTGATTGTGAAAATACTTTGCATTCCCAGATCTGAGTTCCAGCTTCCGCATCATTTCCATGTTCCCTTATCAGTCATGTCACTCGGTGCAACATAATTGCTATAGGAAACTGCACCACCGCGCGGTTACCTGAAGTACAGGTAGTCCCCGACTTACGAGCGCTCTTACTTACGAGGTTCCGGACTTACGAGCTGGCAAATTTTTGGAAAAAACGCAAAAAATACCGAGTTTTTCTGTGTTTTTTCACCACAGTTCGTTAGCTAAACATGTGGACACACGTTTCCGATCATTTTTATGCACTCATAAGCAGTTTTTCGATGAAAAACGAGTGTTTGTAGTCGCGCTAGCAAAACCGTTCCAACTTACGAGCGAAAATCCGGACTTACGAGAACATGTGCTTCGTGTTCCAACTTACGAATTTTCGTCTTACGAGCACCTCGTTGTAACGGAACTCGCTCGTAAGTCGGGGACTACCTGTAATACACTCACGCCTTTATGGCAGGGGCGTCAGCGTCATGCCAGAGTCCCCTCCCTCTGGGTATTTAAGACGCGGACGCCCATCCTACTTTCTCTTATTGCCCTTAACCTCGCTTAAACCTGAACACTCTTCTCGGATCTTCTCTGTACTTCATCGCTCGACCAGAGGTGAGCTTGCTCCCTACACAGAGCGTACAGAGAATTTTTTTCTGCGGACTGCCGGGCTGGCAAAAGCTGGTCCGGCACATTTTTCCTTCACCCCGAAGTTTTCTTCTCCTCTCTCCACAGACTGCTTCGCTCGACGGCACTGACTGCGCAAAACAGCTACCCTGCTAACGAGTAGCAGGCTAGCCGGCGAAAACTACGCGAGGAGGGAGACGTCTCCGGACAACGTTAGCACTGCTAACGAGCTTAACTCTTCTCAGCCATGGCTCCTGAGAAGGTAATGCAAAAACCCAAAACTCAAAGAAGACCAGCAGGCCAGTGAGCCCCAGCTCCCGTGCCTTTTCCTCTTCTGCTTTTCTGCTGCTCGGTTAGCGAACGCTAACTAGGCATGCTACCTGCTAAGCTAACGAAGCTAACAGGCCAGCAGCCCCGAGCAGCTCAGCGAGAGGATGTCCTCGGACGAGGAACTCTGACAGGTTGTGAGCTCCGGCTCCCGAACCTGCTTCAGCGGATACCCTCTTTTCAGCAGCGGACACCCACGAGGCCTGTCCGGTCTGCTCAGGGATGCTACATGCGAAGACACTCAAAGTTTTTCTCGCGGATGACCCCGGAGAAAGGAGAGTGGAAATCGATCAGCGTTGCTAACACGATTAGCGCGGCTATGAGCGTACAACGAAAGGACTCCATCGTGAGGTATGTGAAAATGCTTGGTCTAGCTTGCTAGCTAACCTTCTCATATTTGCCTGTTTCACTATCCTGTGCAGCCGAATCGACGGTAGAATTCATCGCATAACTAAGTGTTTTTTACCAATGTTACGCTGCTTGAGGGCCCTTCTTAGCACCACTAGCAGGCTCACGAGTGCCTCGACGTTTAGCCCCGGCTAACAAGGAGACTCTCTGCCCAGCACAGTCCAGGAGGAGGAATTTCAGCTACCTGTCCAGCTGCGCTACCTGGTAGTTTTCCCATGCCCACGACGAGAACATTGTGACGCTGAGAGCTTGTCCACCCATGAGGCTATGGATGACTCTCTGACGTTAACCATGTCAGGGCCCGAGGGACCCTGGTGGGATGGTCAAGGACGAGTGGCCTCGGTGCTACAGGCCCACCAGGCAGGAAAGCTGCAGGAGCTGAAAGGGGCCACCAACAAAAAGAAAAGGAAAGTCTGAGATGCCCCTGCACCATTACAGGCGCTCTCACTCACAGAGGGAGAGAAAATGCCGAACTTTTACCACCAGTACCTGTGTTAGAAGAACACAGACTAACTGGTTCGGAACGTTTAAACACACAAGAACACCCAGACCCTTGTGTAATAAAGAGAAATTGCCATCCACACACGACAATAAAGTCTCAGACTACTGAATGCATCCTGGTCCCAAAATGGGAACAGGGCTTCAGGTTTGCCCGTCCACGCGGTACGGGAACCTGACCTTTTGAGCCCAGACTTCACTTGTAAAACGCTACAAGGAGCTGGTGACATGTGTGTACGCACTAAACATAACTCGTCTACTGTATGTGTAAAAAAAAAAGAAACAAACACTGTTTCATGCATATACAAGAATGAAAGTACCAAAGCACAGACTGCCCTGGTTCTTGACTCGAGCCCCACTTTTGTGAAACACAAACTATGAACCGCAGTAGGACACAAGTTCTGCCTGAGACAGTCAGATCTTGCGATGTCTTCTGTTGGGCAGACCAGCCTGCTCCAGAGTACGCGAGAGGGGTCGAAGGCCACCCCTCCCGCACTCAAACATGACAAGCAGCAGCTAGACATCCCTTCCAGGCTCATGGCGCACACGCAGGCCTGGAGGACGTGTCTGCCAAACGAATGGATCACGACGGTGCATTGTGGGCTCAAGCTACAGTTCATCAAAGGACCCCCCTCCCTTCGTGGGGGTGCTGTGATCGAACATGAACCCAGCACGCGCGCACGTGTTGAGGGAGGAAGTGTCAACGATGCTACAGAAAGGAATAATAAGTATTGTTCCAAAATACAAACTACGCTCCGGTCATTGCAGCAAGCTCTTCCAGGTGCCCAAAAGAGATCAATCCCTGAGGCTGGTCCTGGATCTCAGGACTCTGAACAAGAAAATATGAACTTTCAAGTTCAAGATGTTCACACTGCGGCAGGTCCCCCAGTCTGTGAAACCTGGAGACTACGCATGTACAGTGGATTTGAAAGACGCCCATTTCCATGTGGGCATGTGGAGGAGGCACAGGAAATTCCTCTGGTTTGCCTTCAAAGGGAAGGCTTATGAATTCAAAGCCTTACCCTTCGGTTTGAAGATTGCTCCTCGTGCATTTACTAAATGTCTGGACGCAACCCTGACCCCTCTTAGGGTTCAAGGAGTCAGGATTATGAACTACCTGGATGACCTCCTGGTTCTTGCCGGAAGCAGAATACAGGCCCAGTCACACTCCTGCAGGGTGATCTCTCACTTGGAGTCTCTCAGTTTTGTCATAAACCTACAAAAGAGTGACCTGACCCCATCACGGATTACCGTATTCCTGGGAGTGCAGGTTGACACCATCCGGTACAGAGCATGGCTCTCAGAGGAACGTGTTTCCTCGATTCGCCGTTGCCTGGCAAAGTTTAAACTGAATCAGCTTGTCCCCCTGAAAATGTGCCAACGCCTTTTAGGTCTCTTGGCGGCAGCCATACCCTGTGTGCTACATGCATTGCTGAAGATGCGGGCCCTGCAAATATGGCTAAACCAACAAACACGACCTGCCCCGTCTGGGCGAGCAGGAAAGTTTAGAATTGATTCAGAGTGCCTGAGGGCCCTGGAACCTTGGGGGGACCTGTCTGTGTTCACAGAAGGGGTCCCGTCAGGTAGGGTGTCATCCCATGTGGTCATCACGACGGACGCCTCAAAAACAGGATAGGAGGCAGTCTGTAGAAATCAGAATGCCCGAGGCCTCTGGAATGAGCAGGAAGCAAGAGTGTACATCAACTTCCTGGAATTGTTGGCCATATTCCTGTCAGTAAAATACTTCTTTGGTAAAGGTCTGATTGCGGGACAGCACGTCCTGGTGAAATCAGATAACAAAACCACGGTGTCCTTCATTAACTGGGAAGGGGGGACGAGATCCCAAGCCCTCCTCAGCCTGACACAGAGGATGCTCACATGGTACGCTCCAAGATTATTGTCGCTCAGGGCGACTCATGTTCCGGGTGAACTGAATTACGGAGCGGATGCCCTCTCAAGAGGGCCTCTTTTGGAATCAGAATGAAGACTGAACCCACGAGTCGTGGATCAGGTCTGGTCACGGTTTGGGAGAGCCTCGGTGGACTTGTTCCCATGCAGAGCCAGCTCACAATGTGACCTCTACTCCTCTATGAGGGAAACAGACGCACCGTTGGGAACGGATGCTTTGGCCCATGATTGGCCAGCAGGGGTGCTGTATTATGCTTTTCCACCTGTCCCTCTGATTCAGGTGACACTGGAACGTATACGTAAGGGAGCCCTCTCCCTGATACTAATAGCCCCCAGGTGGCCACAGAAACCGTGGTTCCCGGAACTGATCTCAATGTTGTCAGGGATACCATGGCAGTTGCCTTCTTACAGAGACCTGCTGACTCAGGCACGTGGGCAGCTTCTACACCCACGTCCAGAGCTGTGGCAGCTTTCAGCCTGGCCATTGAAGGGATCTGGCTGAGGGCCTTAGGATTGATCATCTTTGTTTCCAACAACAACAACAGCATACACAAGGGAGACCCTTGGTGTTTATGTTTACTTCGGAGATGTTCAATTGGAGGGTTCCCCTCTCCTCTGACAGTTCTCCAACATCAGGATGGGCCTCTTTGACAGTCCTAGTAAGTTGTCTGCTCAAGAAGCAGATGAGGGACTCGTGCGTGCCCCTTGTATATCTGAAAATCTTCCCCTGGGGACATGGAAGGTTACCCTGTGCTTGAACTGGGTTCGCTACCTCCACATTGCCATCTGATTGCCAGTGGAGTAATGGGTCCCTTGCTCTTTTCCTCCTGCTTCTCAAGATTTCCAGGGAAAAAGATGATGAGTAATCACACTAGCGGAGCACGCTTATGCTGTCTCTAGCTGGTGTTTCATCTATGTGTCCAGTGGTAACATCAGGCTGATGTTTCTACATGTGGCATTTTTCTTCTCAGGCTGTGCTCTCTACATACCTTGTAGAGAGCGGCTGGGAAATGCCTGCCGTATTAAGGCAGATGTTCTCACATGCATTTTACTGAGCATTTCAAGGGCGTGATTGAATTACGTTCCCATAGCGATATGTTGCACCGAGTGACATGACTGATAAGGGAACTGAAAGTTATGCACCATAACTCATGTTCCCTGAAGGAAGGGAACGAGGTGCAACATACCTGGCCCTTTCAATGCTGAAAGCTCGGTGAAGTGCATTTTAGAGAAAGTAGGATGGGCGTCCACGTCTTAAATACCGTATTCACCGATGTATAATACGCCGTTTTTTTGCTCATTTGAATGTCCTGCGTATTAAACACCGAAGCGTATTATTTATGGATTTTTTCCCATATTTTTAGACCCATTTTTAGCTCTGTTTCGCCGGTTTTCATTTTGGCCAAAAATGGTGCAGTTGTGGTGTATGAGTAAGGTAATCTCTCTCACCCAGTAGGAGGAGCCAGCCAGTGGTTCCCCAGGTTTCCCCAGGGGGAGAGAAGAAGAGATGTTCATGGGTGATTTCATTCATTCTGTTTCTGGTTTTGACGCTCGAAGGATTAAAGGCAACTGCTTGCAGATCAGTTTGTTTCTCCTTCTTCACACGCTACAGTGGTGACCCCGCGTGAAATATGTCAAGACCAAACGAGGATGTTGTTTCTTCGTCGGACCCCGCTATCGCGACGTCTGCCCAGCTGTTGCAGCCGAACCCAGCCGACTTTGCTCCCGCAGCGAGTGTTAAGCTCCCGGAGTTCTGGCAGAGTGACCCGGTTTCGTGGTTCCAGCACATCGAGGCACTCTTTCGCCTCCGAGGCGTGAACGCAGATGAAACCAGGTACTTCTTGGTCGTGTCAGCTCTGGATATGCAGTCAACCCGCAAAGCCATGCCGCTGCTGCGCGACCCGCCGCACGTGGACAAATATGGCGCCCTCAAAGAGTTTCTGCTTCGAAGGTACACTTTGACTTCAACTGAGAGGGCTGATAAACTGCTTTCCCTGCCTGGTTTGGGTGACGGCACGGCTGTGAACATGATGGACAAAATGCTGTCGCTACTTGGTTCAGACGACGGGGGTTTCCTTTTCCCTCACATTTTCCTGCGCCAGCTTCCGTCGCAAGTGAGGGCTACTTTGGCCAATTCCCCTTGTTTATCTACCGGTGATTACCGGGGTTTGGCGGAGGAGGCGGACCGGGTCCTGCTGGCTACCAGACGGTTCGCGGTGCAGAGTACGTCGGTGGAGCCCGAGCAGACGGAGGTGGAGGAGCCAGCGGCGGTTTCAGCTGTTGGCGCGCAAACTCGGCGGGGGAGCTCCCTTTGTTTCTACCACCGGAGGTTCGGCAGCAAGGCCAAGCGCTGCATCCCACCATGCACATGGGTGTCGGGAAACGAGGAAGCCGGCGCTCAGTAGCAGCTGTGGGCGCTGGCGAGCGAGGTGAGCTGCTCTTCGTCACAGACTCCCTGTCAGGACGTCGTTTTCTGGTTGACTCTGGTTCCCAGAAGAGTTTGGTCCACCCTGTTGGACCTGAATTAGCAGGCCGAGGCAGTGGCCCACTGCTAACTGCTGCTAACGGTTCTCCCATTGGAACTTTTGGCACTAGACGGGCAACAGTTTCTTTCCATGGTCGTGAGTTTGAGTGGGATTTTGTTGTTGCCTCAGTGACTGTTCCTATTATCGGTGCAGATTTTTTATGTGCTCATGGACTGTTAGTAGATGTTGCTAACCGCAGACTTATTGACGCTGTAACTTTTGCAACTTTCCCATGTGTGTCTGGGGGGGCTGGGCCGCTAACTCATGCTAATGTTTTAGTTTCAGGAGATGTTTTTCAAGGTTTGTTGGCAGAATTCCCCTCTTTAACTACACCTGCTTTTTCCTCTTCAGAAACTAAACACGGGGTCGAGCATTTCATCCCTACTACGGGACCGCCCGTTTTTGCACGTGCACGCCGCCTCGACGCTGTTAAACTGGCCATCGCTAAAGAGGAGTTTGGTACCATGGAGAGGTTGGGTATTGTTAGACGCTCTAACAGCCCGTGGGCCTCCCCCCTTCACATGGTACCAAAAGCAGACGGGTCGTGGCGCCCATGTGGCGATTTTCGCCGTTTAAATAACGTGACGACGCCTGATCGCTACCCCATTCCGCACATTCAGGACTTTTCTGTTCGGTTGTCGGGTGCTTCCATTTTTTCTAAGGTGGATCTGGTGCGCGGCTACCATCAAGTCCCAGTGCAGTCCAGCGATGTACCTAAAACTGCAGTAATCACCCCCTTTGGGCTTTTTGAGTTCCTCCGCATGCCGTTTGGACTAAAGGGGGCAGCACAGACTTTTCAAAGGCTGATGGACTCCGTGTTACGTGGCCTCGATTTTGTGTTTGTCTATCTGGACGACATTTTGGTGGCCAGCTCGTCAACCGAGGAGCACCTGTTGCACCTGAAAGAAATTTTTCAGCGCTTGGATGCACATGGCTTGATCATTAATCCGGTTAAGTGCCAGTTTGGTTTACCGGTGATCGATTTTTTAGGTCATCGAATTTCCGCGCAGGGTGCAGTTCCATTGCCTGCCAAGGTGCAGGCGGTGGCAGAGTTCCCACGTCCTCTGGTGGTTAAAAAGTTGCAGGAGTTTTTAGGCATGGTGAACTTTTACAACAGGTTCATTCCCAATGCAGCCCATCTCCTGCAGCCTCTCTACGAGGCCCTGCGCTCAAGAAAGCCGACTGACACAGTGGTTTGGACCCCGGACCGGATCACTGCTTTTGATGGTGCTAAGTCCGCGTTAGCTAGCGCGGCACTCCTAGCCCATCCAGATTCAGAGGCCCCGATTGCGCTGACAACTGATGCTTCAGATATAGCTGTGGGGGCCGTTGTAGAGCAACGCGTTGGCGACGCATGGCAGCCGTTGGCATTTTTCAGCCGTAAATTGCGGGACTGCGAGCGCAAGTACAGCGTTTTTGACCGCGAGTTGTTGGCGCTATTCTTAGCTACACGGCATTTTCGTTTTTTGCTGGAGGGTCGTTCGTTTACGGCTTATGTGGACCACAAACCACTCACGTTTGCAATGTCTAAAGTTTCGGAGCCCTGGTCAGCGCGTCAGCAACGGCACTTGGCGGCCATTTCAGAGTTTACAACGGACGTCCGCCATGTGGCTGGAAAATCCAACTCAGTGGCAGACTGTCTGTCACGGGTGCTCGTTTGTCCTGTGCTCCTCGGGGTAGATTTTTCTGCCATGGCCGCTGACCAACCGGGAGACGCTGATATAACTGCCCTTCGTGCCGGCGTTTCAGGGCTTAAGCTAGAGGAGGTCAAATTGGGAGAGGGCGGTCCTTTGATCCTGTGTGACGTTTCCACAGGCCGGACACGCCCAGTGGTTCCATCAGGTTGGCGCCGCCGCATTTTTGACTCTGTTCACTCTCTCTCGCACCCAGGTGTGCGCGCGTCTGTGAAACTAGTCAGCGCACGTTTTGTGTGGCCTGGTTTACGCAGAGAGGTGAGGAGTTGGGCAGCGGCTTGCGTGGCTTGTCAGCGTGCCAAGGTGCACCGGCACACTAAGGCACCACTGGAACCATTTCCCATTCCAGCCAAGCGTTTTGACCACGTGCATGTGGACTTAGTTGGTCCCCTGCCCCCATCACGGGGTTTCACACACCTGCTTACAGTGGTCGACCGCACAACCAGGTGGCCGGAGGTCGTTCCTCTTTCTTCCACAACTACCTCCGACGTGGCTGGTGCGTTCCTCTCCACTTGGGTTGCCCGTTTTGGTGTGCCCTCGGACATCACTTCAGACAGAGGTCCCCAGTTTATTTCAGGGCTCTGGTCCGAGATGGCGCGCTCCTTGGGGGTGCAGGTGCATCGCACTACCGCCTACCACCCTCAGGCTAACGGGTTGGTTGAACGTTTCCATCGGTCTCTTAAGGCGGCGTTACGTGCTGCGCTAACAGACGTTGGCTGGGTGGAGCGTTTGCCGTGGGTGCTGCTTGGGTTGCGATCAGCTCCTAAGGAGGACCTCAACGCTTCATCAGCCGAGTTGGTTTTTGGTCAGCCTTTACGAATCCCAGGGGAGTTTTTGTTAGACGCTGCCGCTCCACGGTTCCCCGAAGCGGTGGACCCCTATTCGCAGAGTAGTCTTTTGGTTCCGGGTCCTGTGCACCATTGTTTCCCGCAGGCGTTTGTGCCCACAGCACTCCAGTCTGCCCGTTTTGTTTTTGTGCGACGTGACGCCCACCGTTCGCCCCTCCAGCCTCCGTATGACGGGCCGTTTCGGGTGCTCGAAAGGGGCGCGAAAAGTTTTGTTTTAGACATGGGTGGGCGTAGAGAGCTGGTTACAGTGGACCGCCTGAAGCCAGCCTATGTGTTGGCTGATGAAGAGGTGTTGCCGGCTCAGGTTCCTAGACGCGGCCGCCCTCCTGCTCGACCCCATCTTCCGTTTTCTCCCCCCAACTGTGTTCCTCCACCTGTGGCACAAAATGTTGTTCCTGCACGGGTGCCAGCTGTTTCTCCGCCCCCGAGTCGACGCAGTCGGTTCGGCAGGTTGATTAGGCCCCCTGTGAGAGACTGATATGTTTTGTATTTGCCCTTCTGGGTGTTCGGGGGGAGGCTGTGTGGTGTATGAGTAAGGTAATCTCTCTCACCCAGTAGGAGGAGCCAGCGAGTGGTTCCCCAGGTTTCCCCAGGGGGAGAGAAGAAGAGATGTTCATGTGTGATTTCATTCATTCTGTTTCTGGTTTTGACGCTCGAAGGATTAAAGGCAACTGCTTGCAGATCAGTTTGTTTCTCCTTCTTCACACGCTACACAGTACCAGTTTCGGCCGCTATGGGCGCTATGGGCAGCAGCAGAGGACTCAGAGAGCGAGGAGGAAGAAGAAGAGGAACAGGGACCTTGTACCGGTGACCTGCCTCGTGCTGCAGGCTGCAGGCCTGCAGCGAGGTGTACTTGGATCTTTTTGCCAGCGACACGGAAGACGAAGAGTTTGAAGGATTTGAATAGGTACCGGTAGTGTAAATAATTTGTTTGAATAAAAACTGTAAACGGTATCTGTTTCTGTCATTTTTATGGGCGGGGTGAGCGTGTATTAATTTTAAAGCCGCTAATATTTATGTTGTTGTAACCGTCAAAGTGCATTTATTAACAAAAATTAAACCGAGACACGTTAACATATATATTCAGCTAACAAATATATTTTTATTAGGTGTTTCTGTGCGGTAGTTTAATTTTAATTAAATTCAGCTCTTGCTGCAAACCGTTTCTGTGTGCGCGCATCATGTTTACATTTTAAATTCAGCTGATTTGTAATAATTTATTAACAAAAATTAAACCGAGACACGTTAACATATATATTCAGCTAACAAATATATTTTTATTAGGTGTTTCTGTACGGTAGTTTAATTTTAATTAAATTCAGCTCTTGCTGCGCTGCAACAAACCGTTTCTGGGTGCACGCATCGTGTTGTTTACATTCAAAATAATGCTGATTTGTAATAATTTATAAACAAAAATTAAACCGAGACACGTTAACATATATATTCAGCTAACAAATATATTTTTATTAGGTGTTTCTGTACGGTAGTTTAATTTTAATAAAATTCAGCTCTTGCTGCAAACCGTTTCTGTGCGCGCATCATGTTTACATTTTAAATTCAGCTGATTTGTAATCATTTATTAACAAAAATTAAACCGAGACACGTTAACATATATATTCAGCTAACAAATATATTTTTTAAGTGTTTCTGTACGGTAGTTTAATTTTAATTAAATTCAGCTCTCGCTCCAAACTGGGCCTGTGGGCCTGTTGTGTGTGTGCGCACATCGTGTTATTTACATTTTAAATCCAGCTGATTTGTAATAATTTATTAACAAAAATTAAACAGAGACACGTTAACATATATATTCAGCTAACAAATATATTTAGGCATTTCTGTAGTTAAATTTTAATGAAATTCAGCTCGCGCTGCACAATGGACCGCATTTCCGGGTTGTCTCAGCGGTCACGCGTAACGTCAGCGGTGACGCGTTACGTCGGCGTCGGGGAGGGTTTGGCGCCATCTAGTGGTCATAAAAAAGAACGTCACGGCAGCGCGTATTAAACACCGAAGCGTATAATGTACGTTTTTTTCTGGTTTTTGGCAATAATTGGTCAAAGCGTATTATACACAGGTGCGTATTATACACCGACGAATACGGTACCCAGAGGGAGGGGACTCTGGCGTGACGCTGACGCCCCTGCCGTAAAGGCGTGAGTGTATTACTTCAGGTAACCGCGCGGGGGTGCAGTTTCCCATAGCAATTATGTTGCACCTCGTTCCCTTCCTTCAGGGAACATGAGTTATGGTGCATAACTTTCAGTTTCAGTTGCTATTTGGAAAACCAGTAGCTTCTTTAATTATTGGTTTCACAAAGCAGGCTGTTAGTGACTAGCCTGGCCCTCGCCATTCCTACGCAGCTCCGCTCAATTCTCATTTCTCTTCGAAGCGAAGTGAAGGACAAGGGTCTGGTTTTAACCAGGCTAGTTAGTGACACAAACTGTTAACAATGTATATTTTTCTGCATTCTGAGAAAACACAGAGGCAACATGGTTCCCAATTGAGGCAGTGGTACTACTTGTAAATGTGTAACAGATTTAGTGAAATACAAACCAACAAAAGTAGACAAACTGGTTTATTACTGCAGCTATCACCACTTTTGACGCTTGAGGCAGCCATGTTGGATTTTGAGATCAGGGTTGTTCCGAGACCTTCAAGTCAGTATGACAACTTTCATGGACCAGAAAAGACAAAGCGGGTAAAGATGATGGATGTATGGAGGGGCATCCACCTAATTTTATACCTGGAAACTTTTGTAAAACAACAACTAAAACATACACGTCATTCAGCAAGAACTAAATTTAAAGGATAAAGAAGCTGATGAACTGAGCATCTTACAGATGCAGTTGAAATGCACCCCAAAAAAATAATAGCACTTTAAATTCCTATTTCCTGGAGTTGATGGTACATCTTTGTACTTTTATGTTGAGTCTGAAAGATAAGGTCCCTGGCCAACCCTGACCTCAAAATCCAACATGGCTGCCCTGTAGGCTATAGTCATGAAAGCTGCAATCATAAACCAATTTTCCTTTTTGTATCCCATCAAGTCAGTGACCTACATACTTTCCAACCTTTACTATAAAACGTATGTTTGAGTGTCAAGAATGAATATACTGTATATTCATTATCAGTTCAGATTAGCCTGGTTACTGAGTGCAACAGTTTACCTAAACCTGCTGGTTTTCCAACTTGGAACTGGAACACAGATTTGTGTTCTTACAGAAGTAAATAAAACACAACATAAACACTTGTATGTACACTAGATGTATGCTGATGATAAATAAATTCATTTCAGTTTAATTCGGTTTATTTAGCACTAAGTCACAACAGAAGTCATCTCAGGGCACTGAACAGAAACATTCATATACAGTATATTATAAAACCCAGTCAGTAAACGGTCTCTATCTAAGGAAGCAGCAGATTTGTTGAATCTTCACTTCGCCGCAGTCTCCCATCCTGAGCAAGCACAATGGCAACAGTTGCTGCTTCTCCACATCGAGAGGCGCCAGTTGAGGTGGCTTGGGCATCTGGTTAGGATGCCTCCTGGACGCCTCCCTGGTGAGGTGTTCCGGGCATGTCCCACCGGGAGGAGACCCAGAGGAAGACCCAGGACACGCTGGAGGGACTATATCTCTCGGCTGGCCTGGGAACGCCTTGGGATTACCCCAGAGGAGCTGCTTCAAGTGGCTGGGGAGAGGGAAGTCTGGGCCTCCTTACTTAGGCTGCTACCCCCTGACCCGACCCCGGATAAGCGGAAGAAAATGGATGGATGGATGGAAATTGGAATTACATTAGAAAAACGGAATTACATTTGAAATAACAGAATTACATTAGAAAAAAATGGAATAATATTTGAAAAAACATTATCACATTTGAAAAAACGGAATTACATTTTAAAAAATGAAATCACATTCGAAAAAACAGAATTACATTTGACAAAATGGAATTCCATTTGAAAAAATGGAATTACATTTGAAAACGGAATTATATTAGAAAAACGGAATTACATTTAATTCCGTTTTTTTTTTTTTCAAATATGATTCAGTTTTTGTTAAATGTGATTCCATTTTTTCTAATGTATGGTAATTCCATTTTTTCAAATGTGACTGTTTTTTTTCTAAAGTAATTCCATTTTTTTCAAATGTGACTCCGTTTTTTCTAATGTAATTCCATTTTTTCAAATGTGTTTTTGTTGTGTTTTTTCAAATGTAATTCTGCTTTCTATTTATTTTAATTTTTTTCCCCAAATGTTTTTCATTTACACCTTAGTGCAACCAGGTAACCAGGGCAAACCTTTTACTTTCCACTCTGTCACAGTGGTGGTGACCCAGTGACTGCTGATGTGCTCATCTACAATTGTTTGTTCATCAATAAAGTATTGAGTGTTCGGTGAAAGTTTGTTTTTTCTTTTCTATTTACATTTGAGGAGGATGCTACCGAAGCTTCAGTCTGTTTATTCATTGTGTCTTTAAGGGTAAAAGTTAAGGTATCAATGGACTTGAAACCCCATTTGTCATTTGAATGGATGTACAATGCTGAACTAGCATGTTTTCATTAATCTGTGGCTTTTTCTTTCTAAATAACATCACAAATGTAGAAAAATCCACTGAGATTAAAATAACTTTTCAAATTTGAACATGAATGTGCCGCAGGAACTTATATATTTTTTCTGTCACTGTGTTTTAACACTAGCAGCAGAGGAATATAAAAAAAATATTTTCTTTTTTTAAGAATGTCCTTCCAACAATGGCCTTATAGAGCGTTCTTTCAACCAAAACGTAATTCCTTCTAATTTCTAATTTATGTTGCGATATGGCACTATATAAACAAACTGAACTGAATTGAATTAATTATGTTTCAACAATATACAACCCCCAGCAAATATGAGACTGCAAGTGATGTGGGAAAATAAAAAATAAAAACTGCGATGGAGTACCAAGAAATGGTTTCAACACTAAACATGTTTTTCTATCTCTTGAGGTGATAGCTGTAGTAATCCCAGGTGACTGTAACATCAAGAAGAAGGATCACAGGAAGCTCAAGAAACACCAAGAGCTGAAAGAGGAAATACAGAAGTTGTGGAGAGTCAAAGCATCAGTAGTCACTGTGGTCATAGAGGAACATGGTGCTGAGACACCCCAACTGGAAGAGTGGCTCCAACACAGGAACAACCTCAGAGACCTCTGTCCAGAAGAGTGCTAAGAACAGCTAAGATACTGAACAGAACCCTCACACTCCCAGGCCTCTGGTAGAGGAACCAATCAGTTGGAGAGTAAAGGCAATAAATAAGTAAAATACATTTTGCAAAGTTTGTTGCTGTTTTTTATTATATATTTTCATTTCAGCCTTGCGTCCACACATAAACCGCATTTCAAGAGCCCCAACAAAGTTTTTTTTTTTTGAGAATGGGATCCAGAGTGAGAAAATGTTGAAACTCCTCACTTGGACAACTAAAATGCAACCTGTTTAAAAGAATAACGTCACAATTGCACCTCTAAGGCCACATTTGCACTGACATAATGTGGGGAAACGTTGATTATTTTCGGATGTTGATTCGAGGAAAAAATCCTTGTTGACGCAGATCACATTCGGTGTTTACATTGAACTGCATAAACCCCATGCCAGGTTATTAATTGGCTTGGAGAATTTTCTACATTCACCTAATGTGCATGCATGCTGCCTGGGATTGCTGTCTGTAAGGTCCAGTAACAACAAACCTTGAGCTAGATTTTGAATATGAGTCGACAGATTTGACGTCAAGCGGGACCGCTTCATCTAACTGTTCTAACAGCTCGACACGGGTCGCTGAGCAAACGAGCACTGACGAGAATGATGTCGAGCTTTCTACTCCAGTGGTAATCAATTGCCGTTGAACAATGCTACAGCAGGTAAATCAAAGTTCTTAATACAGTAATGTTAGATTGTGTTTACTTTGGTTACACAACAGCTGAAATTTTATTTTTCCTGAGAGGAGAAGCTATCCTCCCACCAGAGGCAAACTGGTTCCGAAAGAGAATACTCCTTGGTGGTGCAGGAGGACCTGTCGACGAGAGATGTTGGATCAACCATTTACTTAAAATTTCCCTCTGTTCTTTCCCCCCAATCCATTCAATGTTTTAATCTACATTAAGCAAAGGAGTGACAACCGGGACAAGCCAGATAAACAATGGCGTCAGTATCCAGGATAACAACAGAGAGGAAGAGTCCAGTTTCTTAATGTAGTTTACAGTTCAGTTAATGTGTTTTTAATAGTGTGTTCAGTTTTCTTATCAGTGTTTGTGTGACATACAGTTTGTGGTGCTGAATAAATAAATAAAAATTAAACCTGATGTCTTCATTTTCAACTTTAACAACATGTGAAATGTTTCATATCATCAACAAAGTTTAAATCACATAACTTGAATGACATGATGTGCAGATAGCTTCATTACATCTCCCATCACAAACAGAAACACGTTAATTATTGCCAATGTTATTATTTAACACAAAATTTTGTATGTTATAGTCCAGCGCCATGCGTGAAATATATGCCTGCCTCGACAGGCTCATTAGCAATTTTGAACTCAATCCAACTGGTGTATCTTCCCAAAACAGATGTTGGTCACAGCAGCTACATTCCAGAGTAGATTGACGAGACCCAAAATATATTCCATCAGTCCTAGCACTGAAAGCAGTATGTTATACTCCAGCACCATTGTTGTTGATAGGGATATGCCATCGGTCCATGCATGCATGAAATATATGCCTATCCACCTCTTTCGCCAAAAGCTCATGGAGGCCGCCATGACAGTCCGGTGCCGCCCCCTCCCGGGAGTAAACTTCCGGCGGAAGTCCTGTAGTGTGTGGTTTGCTGTGAAAAACAAGCTGGGACACCAGTTTATTTTCTCTCGTTTTTTAAATTTTTTGGGTTGTTTCTTGCTGGGTTAGAGGGTGTTACAGCCAGGTATACGTTTGAGCAACGCGCTGTTGTAAACGTGAAGGATCTACGTCCATCGGAGGAGCTGACAGCTGCTCCTTCCTCTGTCTGTGTCTGGCTCTGAGCTGCTCTCGAAGACGTCGCGCTCCGATCAACTTTAGTTCGGTAAACAAAATATTCTATATAAATCATTTTGTGAAACCATGTCAGAACAATATCGGAGTATAACCGTCTGTTTAGTAGCTGTTTTTTTTTTTGTTTTTTTCATGATTTAGCGTCTGTACTGCTGTGATAATGCTGTGGTTAGCTTAGCATGTAGCTACTTTAAAGGCTAACTTCCAGACGGTAACACTCACAACAAAGTGCTGGTTCTTGAGCCTGGACTTTTTTTTTGGCTGTGTTATTTTAGTTAAACTGTTATTTAGCTGGTTATATGATTGAGACAGTTTACACATCTTTTTTCAAAGACAGACCGTGTCAACAATGACTAGGCCTCAAAACCTGACCCGTCATTAAACCAGAGTTATTAAAGCACATTTAAAATAATGATGTAAATTAAAGAGGAGAAAAGTGCACATGAAGCTACATTTGTACTAAAATGTGAGTAAATAAAGAATTTACTTAACAAATCTGTCATTAAATAATATAACTGTGTGTTGCACACGTGTTTATACAGTATTATTTATATTATTTAATGACAGATCTGTTAAGTAAATGCTTTATTTACTCATTTTAATACTAATACTGTACTGTACACACTGTCTATGACAAGACAAGTTTTCTTTTTCTACTTTACAGAAGACTGAAGCCACGAGATCCATCCAGAGATAAGATCCTACATTAAGTAAATGCTTTATTTACTCATTTTAGTACTAATACTGTACTGTACACACTGTCTATGACAAGACAAGTTTTCTTTTTCTACTTTACAGAACATTGAAGCCACGAGATCCATCCAGAGATAAGTTTGTACACCTGGGTCCAGTCTCAGATCTACACCTTGGATTCCTGTGGAGTTGGCTGAAATCGGACAGTTCCACATGAAGAGAAATCTGTTCAGTTTGCTGGTCTCCATCATTGCTTGTTGAATTGGTTTTGATCTTTATTCTGTGCCAATTCATTTTCATTAAGACAACACCACCCACAGTTGTCATATTGTACACTATTCAGTTTCAACTGTTTTAAATGTATAATTATAGCTTTTATTCTGAACTTTGTCAGTCTCCTGGGTGATCAAAACTTATAAGCAAAATGAATGTTTTTATGCTTTGCACATGTGAATAAAAACACTGGCCTAAGAACAATCAGGACCTTTAGTTTTTATTTATGTGTATTACAATGAGTAGTATGGGTGACATCACAATGAAACTACTTCACATTATTAGACATTGAACAGTGTATTTTAATTATTGAAATAACAACAAAAAGAACAAACACAGCAGATTTATTTATAGAAGATTTTAACTCGTTTGTTGCTGTGTGTACGACTGCACAAAACTTCTGGACGAAGTCGAGTTTCCATCCATGTCCTGGGAGTCTGCTGGTGATTGAAGATTCTACGACCGGACAGAGTACCTTAACACAGAAATTTTTAGATATGGAGTAAATAATTTCTATGTTTCTCTTTTGTATATAATACACCATGAATGTTTTTGTTGAAAAGCTTATGTAATAGTGTATGTATGAGATCAACTGAAAAATGACTTCTTTTTTTGTTTTATTCAACCACAATGTAACAGGTTCTTCTTTAAATGGCAACACATGGTTTTCTCAAAACAATGTACATATTTCATATTATCTTGTCTTTGAATATTGCAGAAAATATATAACTACTTTATCATCAACTTGTTAATTAAACAGCATGTGTTTCAACTTTGTACATTTCAATTGTGACATTTTCAACAAATTTTATATTAAATGTATGCTTCCATTCACAGCACAGACTTGAACTCTGACTATATTAATGTCTGGCTGTGATCTAAATATTCTGATATCAGATAAGTGATGTACCTTCCACAGTGTCCAGTCAGCCTGTCCGTGAGCAGTGAGATGAGACGTTATCTGTGCTTCAGCTGTCACTGCTCAGTGACAGCTGAAGCACAGATAACGTCTTATCTTCGCAGTTAACGTCTTATCTTCGCAGCTTCTTAAAACATCCTTGGAATCATCCACCTCTTATGTGCTTCCATTTACGTGAGGTAAAGGAAACTTTTGTGTAAATAAATAAATCGCTAGCAAGTATGTTTCCCCACAAACGTAAACAAGAGCGCGGGACCGCGGGCGGAAGTACACTCCCGGCTTCCGCTATGAATTATGGGTAGTGCCGCGAAAACGAAAATAAGGTGGATAGTGTGTGCATGTGCTTTAACACCAATGTGGGAGACAATTGACACCTCAGCGGGAGCTTATCCGAAAACTTCCACTCTGAGACCTGGGTTGAAAAACCTTTGAATTCAGTGAGGGGATGGGGGAGACTGGTGTCTTGTAAATGAATAGCCGAACTGCAGAGAGAAAGGTGTAGTTTCACTCAAAATATGTGCCGTGTGAGCAGCCCCTAAACTAACCTCTGACCCCAGACGTGAAGACATAACATTGACACATTACATGTTTTTGTGTTACCATTCTCTCAACTACAGCAAAGCAAAACTTTTACCTTGTATTTACTGTAGCACTTCAAAGCGTAGACAAGACTAATGAACAATAAAAGTGTCTGGTAGGCCGGCCGTCAGGCAGAGGTTGGTTGGGTGGTTGGCCGGGAGGCCGTCTATCAGGTTGGAGCATGTCGGGCGGGTGGCCGGGAGACCGTCCATCAGGCAGAGGCTGGTTGCGCAACGAGCAGTCTGCAGGCGAGGAGTCGTCCGGCGGCTAGCGGTCTGCAGGCGAGGAGTCGTCCGACGGCTAGCGGTCTGCAGGCGAGGAGTCGTCCGGCGGCTAGCGGTCTGCAGGCGAGGAGGCATCCGACGGCTAGCGGTCTGTAGGCAAGGAGGCATCCGGAGACAAGCGGTCTGCAGGCGAGGAGGCGTCAGGCGAGTCGGGTTCTGCAGGAGGCGAGTTCCGGCATGTGGTCTGCAGGCGAAGAGTCATCAGGCGAAGAGGTGTCAGGCGAAGAGGAGTTAGGTGAGTCGGGTTCTGCAGGTGGCGAGTCCGGTGTGTGGTCTGCAGGCAACGAGTCGTCAGGCGAAGAGACGTCAGGCGAGTCGGGTTCTGCGGAGGCATCAGGCGAGTCCAACGAGGAGTCATCAGGCGAAGAGGCGTCAGGCGAAGAGGCGTCAGGCGTGCAGTCTACAGGCGAGGAGTCTGCAGGCGTGCAGTCTGTAGGCGAGGAGTCGTCAGGCGAAGAGGTGTCAGGCGAAGAGGCGTCAGGCGAAGAAGCGTCAGGCAAGTTGGGTTCTGCGGAGGTGGGCCCAGCGTGTCGTGTTCTGCAGGCAATGAGGGGTCAGGCGAAGAGGTATCAGGCGAGTCGAGTTCTGCAAGCGGCAAGTCCGGCGTGTTGTCTACAGGCGACGAGTCATCAGGCGAAGAGACGTCAGGCGAGTCGGGTTCTGCGGTTGATACTATTTTTTCCGTTTTTTCAACAACCTTGCTTCACGTGCAATGTTTCCATTTTTTCTAGTTAGATGTTCATTCATGTATACTTTTGTTCCCTTCAGGTTTTTTTTGCTTGCATTATTACCTTGTTTCTTGATTTCCTAATAATGAACCTGATGACTATAGATGGTTTGAATTTCTCTGATTTACTGGGCAATGTGTGACAGATTGAAATGTCCTCATGTTCCATGTCTTTGTTTTGTAAAAATAAGTCACTACTTGGTCCTCCAGAGTCTGCAGCTCTTTCTATGGTGTATCCTCTGTGGTGTTAGCACCAGCAGCAACTATTGCATATGTCCAACGCCTAACTTCAAGTCCAGTAATCACCAAGTTCAGTGGCGGCTCGTGACATTTTCACCA
>JBBPBX010042163.1:0-28522 GCA_038048925.1 Garcialebias charrua
ACTGGACCTGTTCAGACTCAACTGGACCTGTTCACACTCAACTGGACCTGTTCACACTCAACTGGACCTGTTCACACTCAACTGGACCTGTTCACACTCAACTGGACCTGTTCACACTCAACTGGACCTGTTCACACTCAACTGGACCTGTTCAGACTCAACTGGACCTGTTCACACTCAACTGGACCTGTTCACACTCAACTGGACCTGTTCACACTCAACTGGACCTGTTCACACTCAACTGGACCTGTTCACACTCAACTGGACCTGTTCACACTCAACTGGACCTGTTCACACTCAACTGGACCTGTGTCACACTCAACTGGACCTGTTCACACTCAACTGGACCTGTTCAGACTCAACTGGACCTGTTCACACTCAACTGGACCTGTTCACACTCAACTGGACCTGTTCAGACTCAACTGGACCTGTTCACACTCAACTGGACCTGTTTAGACTCAACTGGACCTGTTCACACTCAACTGGACCTGTTTAGACTCAACTGCAACTGGACCTGTTCACACTCAACTGGACCTGTTTAGACTCAACTGCAACTGGACCTCTTCACACTCAACTGGACCTGTTTAGACTCAACTGCAACTGGACCTCTTCACACTCAACTGGACCTGTTCACACTCAACTGCAACTGGACCTGTTCAGACTCAACTGGACCTGTTCACACTCAACTGGACCTGTTCACTCAACTGGACCTGTTCAGACTCAACTGGACCTGTTCACACTCAACTGGACCTGTTCACACTCAACTGGACCTGTTCACTCAACTGGACCTGTTCACACTCAACTGGACCTGTTCACACTCAACTGGACCTGTTCACACTCAACTGGACCTGTTCACACTCAACTGGACCTGTTCACACTCAACTGGACCTGTTCAGACTCAACTGGACCTGTTCACACTCAACTGGACCTGTTCACACTCAACTGGACCTGTTCACACTCAACTGGACCTGTTCGGACTCAACTGGACCTGTTCACACTCAACTGGACCTGTTCACACTCAACTGGACCTGTTCACACTCAACTGCACCTGTTCAGACTGGACCTGTTCGGACTCGACTGGACCTGTTCGGACTCGACTGGACCTGTTCGGACTCGACTGGACCTGTTCACACTCAACTGGACCTGTTCGGACTCGACTGGACCTGTTCACACTCAACTGGACCGGTTTACACTCGACTGGACCTGTTCAGACTCGACTGGACCTGTTCAGACTCGACTGGACCTGTTCACACTCAACTGGACCTGTTCAGACTCAACTGGACCTGTTCACACTCAACTGGACCTGTTTAGACTCAACTGGACCTGTTCACACTCAACTGGACCTGTTTAGACTCAACTGCAACTGGACCTGTTCACACTCAACTGGACCTGTTTAGACTCAACTGCAACTGGACCTGTTCACACTCAACTGGACCTGTTTAGACTCAACTGCAACTGGACCTCTTCACACTCAACTGGACCTGTTCACACTCAACTGCAACTGGACCTGTTCACACTCAACTGGACCTGTTCACACTCAACTGCAACTGGACCTGTTCAGACTCAACTGGACCTGTTCACACTCAACTGGACCTGTTCACACTCAACTGGACCTGTTCGGACTCAACTGGACCTGTTCGGACTCAACTGGACCTGTTCGGACTCAACTGGACCTGTTCACACTCAACTGGGCCTGTTCACACTCAACTGCAACTGGACCTGTTCGGACTCAACTGGACCTGTTCACACTCAACTGGACCTGTTCACATTCAACTGGACCTGTTCACATTCAACTGCAACTGGACCTGTTCACATTCAACTGGACCTGTTCACACTCAACTGCAACTGGACCTGTTCACACTCAACTGGACCTGTTCACACTCAACTGGATCTGTTCACACTCAACTGGACCTGTTCGGACTCAACTGGACCTGTTCGGACTCAACTGGACCTGTTCAGACTCAACTGGACCTGTTCACTCAACTGGACCTGTTCACACTCAACTGGACCTGTTCACACTCAACTGGACCTGTTCACACTCAACTGGACCTGTTCACACTCAACTGGACCTGTTCACACTCAACTGGACCTGTTCGGACTCAACTGGACCTGTTCACACTCAACTGGACCTGTTCGGACTCAACTGGACCTGTTCACACTCAACTGGACCTGTTCAGACTCAACTGGACCTGTTCACACTCAACTGGACCTGTTTAGACTCAACTGGACCTGTTCACACTCAACTGGACCTGTTTAGACTCAACTGCAACTGGACCTGTTCACACTCAACTGGACCTGTTTAGACTCAACTGCAACTGGACCTCTTCACACTCAACTGGACCTGTTTAGACTCAACTGCAACTGGACCTCTTCACACTCAACTGGACCTGTTCACACTCAACTGCAACTGGACCTGTTCAGACTCAACTGGACCTGTTCACTCTCAACTGGACCTGTTCAGACTCAACTGGACCTGTTCGGACTCAACTGGACCTGTTCACACTCAACTGGACCTGTTCAGACTCGACTGGACCTTTTCACACTCAACTGGACCTGTTCGGACTCAACTATACTGTTCAGACTCAACTGGACCTGTTCGGACTCAACTGGACCTGTTCGGACTCGACTGGACCTGTTCAGACTCAACTGGACCTGTTCGGACTCAACTGGACCTGTTCACACTCAACTGGACCTGTTCACACTCAACTGGACCTGTTCACACTCAACTGCACCTGTTCAGAGTGGACCTGTTCGGACTCGACTGGACCTGTTCGGACTCGACTGGACCTGTTCGGACTCGACTGGACCTGTTCACACTCAACTGGACCTGTTCACACTCAACTGGACCTGTTCACACTCAACTGGACCTGTTCACACTCGACTGGACCTGTTCACACTCAACTGGACCTGTTCACTCAACTGGACCTGTTCACACTCAACTGGACCTGTTCACACTCAACTGGACCTGTTCACACTCAACTGGACCTGTTCACACTCAACTGGACCTGTTCACACTCAACTGGACCTGTTCACACTCAACTGGACCTGTTCACACTCAACTGGACCTGTTCACACTCAACTGGACCTGTTCAGACTCAACTGGACCTGTTCACACTCAACTGGACCTGTTCACACTCAACTGGACCTGTTCACACTCAACTGGACCTGTTCAGACTCAACTGGACCTGTTCACACTCAACTGGACCTGTTCAGACTCAACTGGACCTGTTCAGACTCAACTGGACCTGTTCAGACTCAACTGGACCTGTTCACACTCAACTGGACCTGTTCGGACTCAACTATACTGTTCAGACTCAACTGGACCTGTTCGGACTCAACTGGACCTGTTCACACTCAACTGGACCTGTTCGGACTCAACTGGACCTGTTCGGACTCAACTGGACCTGTTCACACTCAACTGGACCTGTTCACACTCAACTGGACCTGTTCACACTCAACTGCACCTGTTCAGACTGGACCTGTTCGGACTCGACTGGACCTGTTCGGACTCGACTGGACCTGTTCGGACTCGACTGGACCTGTTCACACTCAACTGGACCTGTTCACACTCAACTGGACCTGTTCACACTCAACTGGACCTGTTCACACTCAACTGGACCTGTTCACACTCAACTGGACCTGTTCACACTCAACTGGACCTGTTCGGACTCAACTGGACCTGTTCACACTCAACTGGACCTGTTCAGACTCAACTGGACCTGTTCAGACTCAACTGGACCTGTTCAGACTCAACTGGACCTGTTCGGACTCAACTGGACCTGTTCAGACTCAACTGGACCTGTTCACACTCAACTGGACCTGTTCGGACTCAACTATACTGTTCAGACTCAACTGGACCTGTTCGGACTCAACTGGACCTGTTCACACTCAACTGGACCTGTTCGGACTCAACTGGACCTGTTCACACTCAACTGGACCTGTTCACACTCAACTGGACCTGTTCACACTCAACTGCACCTGTTCAGACTGGACCTGTTCGGACTCGACTGGACCTGTTCGGACTCGACTGGACCTGTTCGGACTCGACTGGACCTGTTCACACTCAACTGGACCTGTTCAGACTCGACTGGACCTGTTCACACTCAACTGGACCTGTTCACACTCAACTGGACCTGTTCAGACTCAACTGGACCTGTTCACACTCAACTGGACCTGTTCAGACTCAACTGGACCTGTTCACACTCAACTGGACCTGTTCAGACTCAACTGGACCTGTTCACACTCAACTGGACCTGTTCACACTCAACTGGACCTGTTCAGACTCAACTGGACCTGTTCACACTCAACTGGACCTGTTCAGACTCAACTGGACCTGTTCACACTCAACTGGACCTGTTCAGACTCAACTGGACCTGTTCACACTCAACTGGACCTGTTCACACTCAACTGCAACTGGACCTGTTCACACTCAACTGGACCTGTTCACACTCAACTGGACCTGTTCACACTCAACTGGACCTGTTCACACTCAACTGGACCTGTTCACACTCAACTGGACCTGTTCGGACTCAACTGGACCTGTTCGACTCAACTGGACCTTCGGACTCAACTGGACCTGTTCACACTCAACTGGGCCTGTTCACACTCAACTGCAACTGGACCTGTTCGGACTCAACTGGACCTGTTCACACTCAACTGGACCTGTTCACATTCAACTGGACCTGTTCACATTCAACTGCAACTGGACCTGTTCACATTCAACTGGACCTGTTCACACTCAACTGCAACTGGACCTGTTCACACTCAACTGGACCTGTTCACACTCAACTGGATCTGTTCACACTCAACTGGACCTGTTCAGACTCAACTGGACCTGTTCAGACTCAACTGGACCTGTTCACACTCAACTGGACCTGTTCACACTCAACTGGACCTGTTCACACTCAACTGGACCTGTTCACACTCAACTGGACCTGTTCACACTCAACTGGACCTGTTCACACTCAACTGGACCTGTTCACACTCAACTGGACCTGTTCACACTCAACTGGACCTGTTCAGACTCAACTGGACCTGTTCACACTCAACTGGACCTGTTCACACTCAACTGGACCTGTTCACACTCAACTGGACCTGTTCACACTCAACTGGACCTGTTTAGACTCAACTGGACCTGTTCACACTCAACTGGACCTGTTTAGACTCAACTGCAACTGGACCTGTTCACACTCAACTGGACCTGTTTAGACTCAACTGCAACTGGACCTCTTCACACTCAACTGGACCTGTTTAGACTCAACTGCAACTGGACCTCTTCACACTCAACTGGACCTGTTCACACTCAACTGCAACTGGACCTGTTCAGACTCAACTGGACCTGTTCCCTCTCAACTGGACCTGTTCAGACTCAACTGGACCTGTTCGGACTCAACTGGACCTGTTCACACTCAACTGGACCTGTTCAGACTCGACTGGACCTTTTCGGACTCAGCTATACTGTTCGGACTCAACTATACTGTTCAGACTCAACTGGACCTGTTCGGACTCAACTGGACCTGTTCGGACTCGACTGGACCTGTTCAGACTCAACTGGACCTGTTCGGACTCAACTGGACCTGTTCACACTCAACTGGACCTGTTCACACTCAACTGGACCTGTTCACACTCAACTGCACCTGTTCAGACTGGACCTGTTCGGACTCGACTGGACCTGTTCGGACTCGACTGGACCTGTTCGGACTCAACTGGACCTGTTCACACTCAACTGGACCTGTTCACACTCAACTGGACCTGTTCACACTCAACTGGACCTGTTCACACTCAACTGGACCTGTTCACACTCAACTGGACCTGTTCACACTCAACTGGACCTGTTCAGACTCAACTGGACCTGTTCACACTCAACTGGACCTGTTCACACTCAACTGGACCTGTTCACACTCAACTGGACCTGTTCACACTCAACTGGACCTGTTCACACTCAACTGGACCTGTTCACACTCAACTGGACCTGTTCAGACTCAACTGGACCTGTTCACACTCAACTGGACCTGTTCACACTCAACTGGACCTGTTCACACTCAACTGGACCTGTTCACACTCAACTGGACCTGTTCACACTCAACTGGACCTGTTCAGACTCAACTGGACCTGTTCAGACTCAACTGGACCTGTTCGGACTCAACTGGACCTGTTCACACTCAACTGGACCTGTTCAGACTCAACTGGACCTGTTCGGACTCAACTGGACCTGTTCACACTCAACTGGACCTGTTCACACTCAACTGGACCTGTTCACACTCAACTGCACCTGTTCAGACTGGACCTGTTCGGACTCGACTGGACCTGTTCGGACTCGACTGGACCTGTTCGGACTCGACTGGACCTGTTCACACTCAACTGGACCTGTTCGGACTCGACTGGACCTGTTCACACTCAACTGGACCTGTTTACACTCGACTGGACCTGTTCAGACTCGACTGGACCTGTTCAGACTCGACTGGACCTGTTCACACTCAACTGGACCTGTTCACACTCAACTGGACCTGTTCACACTCAACTGGACCTGTTTACACTCAACTGGACCTGTTCACACTCAACTGGACCTGTTTAGACTCAACTCAACTGGACCTGTTCACACTCAACTGGACCTGTTTAGACTCAACTGCAACTGGACCTGTTCACACTCAACTGGACCTGTTTAGACTCAACTGCAACTGGACCTCTTCACACTCAACTGGACCTGTTTAGACTCAACTGCAACTGGACCTCTTCACACTCAACTGGACCTGTTCACACTCAACTGCAACTGGACCTGTTCACACTCAACTGGACCTGTTCACATTCAACTGCAACTGGACCTGTTCGGACTCAACTGGACCTGTTCACACTCAACTGGACCTGTTCACACTCAACTGGACCTGTTCGGACTCAACTGGACCTGTTCGGACTCAACTGGACCTGTTCACACTCAACTGGGCCTGTTCACACTCAACTGCAACTGGACCTGTTCGGACTCAACTGGACCTGTTCACACTCAACTGGACCTGTTCACATTCAACTGGACCTGTTCACATTCAACTGCAACTGGACCTGTTCACATTCAACTGGACCTGTTCACACTCAACTGCAACTGGACCTGTTCACACTCAACTGGACCTGTTCACACTCAACTGGATCTGTTCACACTCAACTGGACCTGTTCACTCAACTGGACCTGTTCGGACTCAACTGGACCTGTTCGGACTCAACTGGACCTGTTCACACTCAACTGGACCTGTTCACACTCAACTGGACCTGTTCACACTCAACTGGACCTGTTCACACTCAACTGGACCTGTTCACACTCAACTGGACCTGTTCACACTCAACTGGACCTGTTCACACTCAACTGGACCTGTTCACACTCAACTGGACCTGTTCACACTCAACTGGACCTGTTCACACTCAACTGGACCTGTTCACACTCAACTGGACCTGTTCACACTCAACTGGACCTGTTCACACTCAACTGGACCTGTTCACACTCAACTGGACCTGTTCACACTCAACTGGACCTGTTTAGACTCAACTGGACCTGTTCACACTCAACTGGACCTGTTTAGACTCAACTGCAACTGGACCTGTTCACACTCAACTGGACCTGTTTAGACTCAACTGCAACTGGACCTCTTCACACTCAACTGGACCTGTTTAGACTCAACTGCAACTGGACCTCTTCACACTCAACTGGACCTGTTCACACTCAACTGCAACTGGACCTGTTCAGACTCAACTGGACCTGTTCACTCTCAACTGGACCTGTTCACACTCAACTGGACCTGTTCACACTCAACTGGACCTGTTCGGACTCAACTGGACCTGTTCACACTCAACTGGACCTGTTCAGACTCAACTGGACCTGTTCACACTCAACTGGACCTGTTCAGACTCAACTGGACCTGTTCACACTCAACTGGACCTGTTCACACTCAACTGGACCTGTTCGGACTCAACTGGACCTGTTCACACTCAACTGGACCTGTTCACACTCAACTGGACCTGTTCACAACTCAACTGGACCTGTTCACATCAACTGGACCTGTTCACACTCAACTGCAACTGGACCTGTTCACACTCAACTGGACCTGTTCACACTCAACTGGACCTGTTCACACTCAACTGGACCTGTTCACACTCAACTGGACCTGTTCGACTCAACTGGACCTGTTCACACTCAACTGGACCTGTTCACACTCAACTGGACCTGTTCACACTCAACTGGACCTGTTCACACTCAACTGGACCTGTTCACACTCAACTGGACCTGTTCACACTCAACTGGACCTGTTCGGACTCAACTGGACCTGTTCACACTCAACTGGACCTGTTCGGACTCAACTGGACCTGTTCACACTCAACTGGACCTGTTTAGACTCAACTGGACCTGTTCACACTCAACTGGACCTGTTTAGACTCAACTGCAACTGGACCTGTTCACACTCAACTGGACCTGTTTAGACTCAACTGCAACTGGACCTGTTCACACTCAACTGGACCTGTTTAGACTCAACTGCAACTGGACCTCTTCACACTCAACTGGACCTGTTTAGACTCAACTGCAACTGGACCTGTTCACACTCAACTGGACCTGTTCACACTCAACTGGACCTGTTCAGACTCAACTGGACCTGTTCAGACTCAACTGGACCTGTTCACACTCAACTGGACCTGTTCAGACTCAACTGGACCTGTTCACACTCAACTGGACCTGTTCACACTCAACTGGACTGTTCAGACTCAACTGGACCTGTTCAGACTCAACTGGACCTGTTCAGACTCAACTGGACCTGTTCACACTCAACTGGACCTGTTCACACTCAACTGGACCTGTTCACACTCAACTGGACCTGTTCACACTCAACTGGACCTGTTCGGACTCAACTATACTGTTCAGACTCAACTGGACCTGTTCGGACTCAACTGGACCTGTTCACACTCAACTGGACCTGTTCGGACTCAACTGGACCTGTTCACACTCAACTGGACCTGTTCACACTCAACTGGACCTGTTCACACTCAACTGGACCTGTTCACACTCAACTGCACCTGTTCAGACTGGACCTGTTCGGACTCGACTGGACCTGTTCGGACTCGACTGGACCTGTTCGGACTCGACTGGACCTGTTCACACTCAACTGGACCTGTTCGGACTCGACTGGACCTGTTCACACTCAACTGGACCGGTTTACACTCGACTGGACCTGTTCAGACTCGACTGGACCTGTTCAGACTCACTGGACCTGTTCACACTCAACTGGACCTGTTCACACTCAACTGGACCTGTTCACTCAACTGGACCTGTTCACACTCAACTGGACCTGTTCACTCAACTGGACCTGTTCACACTCAACTGGACCTGTTTAGACTCAACTGGACCTGTTCACACTCAACTGGACCTGTTTAGACTCAACTGCAACTGGACCTGTTCACACTCAACTGGACCTGTTTAGACTCAACTGCAACTGGACCTGTTCACACTCAACTGGACCTGTTTAGACTCAACTGCAACTGGACCTCTTCACACTCAACTGGACCTGTTCACACTCAACTGCAACTGGACCTGTTCAGACTCAACTGGACCTGTTCACACTCAACTGGACCTGTTCAGACTCAACTGGACCTGTTCGGACTCAACTGGACCTGTTCAGACTCAACTGGACCTGTTCAGACTCAACTGGACCTGTTCACACTCAACTGGACCTGTTCGGACTCAACTATACTGTTCAGACTCAACTGGACCTGTTCGACTCAACTGGACCTGTTCGACTCAACTGGACCTGTTCAGACTCAACTGGACCTGTTCACACTCAACTGGACCTGTTCACTCAACTGGACCTGTTCACACTCAACTGGACCTGTTCACACTCAACTGGACCTGTTCACACTCAACTGGACCTGTTCACACTCAACTGGACCTGTTCACACTCAACTGGACCTGTTCACACTCAACTGGACCTGTTCAGACTCAACTGGACCTGTTCACACTCAACTGGACCTGTTCACACTCAACTGGACCTGTTCACACTCAACTGGACCTGTTCACACTCAACTGGACCTGTTCACACTCAACTGGACCTGTTCACACTCAACTGGACCTGTTCACACTCAACTGGACCTGTTCACACTCAACTGGACCTGTTCACTCAACTGGACCTGTTCACACTCAACTGGACCTGTTCACACTCAACTGGACCTGTTCACACTCAACTGGACCTGTTCAGACTCAACTGGACCTGTTCACACTCAACTGGACCTGTTCACACTCAACTGGACCTGTTCACACTCAACTGGACCTGTTCACACTCAACTGGACCTGTTCACACTCAACTGGACCTGTTCACACTCAACTGGACCTGTTCACACTCAACTGGACCTGTTCAGACTCAACTGGACCTGTTCACACTCAACTGGACCTGTTCACACTCAACTGGACCTGTTCAGACTCAACTGGACCTGTTCACACTCAACTGGACCTGTTCAGACTCAACTGGACCTGTTCACACTCAACTGGACCTGTTCAGACTCAACTGGACCTGTTCAGACTCAACTGGACCTGTTCAGACTCAACTGGACCTGTTCACACTCAACTGGACCTGTTCGGACTCAACTGGACCTGTTCACACTCAACTGGACCTGTTCACACTCAACTGGACCTGTTCACACTCAACTGCACCTGTTCAGACTGGACCTGTTCGGACTCGACTGGACCTGTTCGGACTCGACTGGACCTGTTCGGACTCGACTGGACCTGTTCACACTCAACTGGACCTGTTCGGACTCGACTGGACCTGTTCACACTCAACTGGACCGGTTTACACTCGACTGGACCTGTTCAGACTCGACTGGACCTGTTCAGACTCGACTGGACCTGTTCACACTCAACTGGACCTGTTCAGACTCAACTGGACCTGTTCACACTCAACTGGACCTGTTTAGACTCAACTGGACCTGTTCACACTCAACTGGACCTGTTTAGACTCAACTGCAACTGGACCTGTTCACACTCAACTGGACCTGTTTAGACTCAACTGCAACTGGACCTGTTCACACTCAACTGGACCTGTTTAGACTCAACTGCAACTGGACCTCTTCACACTCAACTGGACCTGTTCACACTCAACTGCAACTGGACCTGTTCACACTCAACTGGACCTGTTCACACAACTGCAACTGGACCTGTTCGGACTCAACTGGACCTGTTCACACTCAACTGGACCTGTTCACACTCAACTGGACCTGTTCGGACTCAACTGGACCTGTTCACACTCAACTGGGCCTGTTCACACTCAACTCCAACTGGACCTGTTCGGACTCAACTGGACCTGTTCACACTCAACTGGACCTGTTCACATTCAACTGGACCTGTTCACATTCAACTGCAACTGGACCTGTTCACATTCAACTGGACCTGTTCACACTCAACTGCAACTGGACCTGTTCACACTCAACTGGATCTGTTCACACTCAACTGGACCTGTTCGGACTCAACTGGACCTGTTCGGACTCAACTGGACCTGTTCGGACTCAACTGGACCTGTTCACACTCAACTGGGCCTGTTCACACTCAACTGCAACTGGACCTGTTCGGACTCAACTGGACCTGTTCACACTCAACTGGACCTGTTCACACTCAACTGGACCTGTTCACACTCAACTGGACCTGTTCACACTCAACTGGACCTGTTCACACTCAACTGGACCTGTTCACACTCAACTGGACCTGTTCACACTCAACTGGACCTGTTCACACTCAACTGGACCTGTTCGGACTCAACTGGACCTGTTCACACTCAACTGGACCTGTTCGGACTCAACTGGACCTGTTCACACTCAACTGGACCTGTTTAGACTCAACTGGACCTGTTCACACTCAACTGGACCTGTTTAGACTCAACTGCAACTGGACCTCTTCACACTCAACTGGACCTGTTCACACTCAACTGCAACTGGACCTGTTCAGACTCAACTGGACCTGTTCACTCTCAACTGGACCTGTTCAGACTCAACTGGACCTGTTCGGACTCAACTGGACCTGTTCACACTCAACTGGACCTGTTCAGACTCGACTGGACCTTTTCACACTCAACTGGACCTGTTCGGACTCAACTATACTGTTCAGACTCAACTGGACCTGTTCGGACTCAACTGGACCTGTTCGGACTCGACTGGACCTGTTCAGACTCAACTGGACCTGTTCACACTCAACTGGACCTGTTCGGACTCAACTGGACCTGTTCACACTCAACTGGACCTGTTCACACTCAACTGGACCTGTTCACACTCAACTGCACCTGTTCAGAGTGGACCTGTTCGGACTCGACTGGACCTGTTCGGACTCGACTGGACCTGTTCGGACTCGACTGGACCTGTTCACACTCAACTGGACCTGTTCACACTCAACTGGACCTGTTCACA
The DNA here is from genome assembly GCA_038048925.1 of Garcialebias charrua. Classification (NCBI taxonomy): domain Eukaryota; kingdom Metazoa; phylum Chordata; class Actinopteri; order Cyprinodontiformes; family Rivulidae; genus Garcialebias; species Garcialebias charrua. The sequence continues at coordinate 12,418 of JBBPBX010042163.1, forward strand.
CTCAACTGGACCTGTTCACACTCAACTGGACCTGTTCACACTCAACTGGACCTGTTCACACTCAACTGGACCTGTTCAGACTCAACTGGACCTGTTCACACTCAACTGGACCTGTTCAGACTCAACTGGACCTGTTCACACTCAACTGGACCTGTTTAGACTCAACTGGACCTGTTCACACTCAACTGGACCTGTTTAGACTCAACTGCAACTGGACCTGTTCACACTCAACTGGACCTGTTTAGACTCAACTGCAACTGGACCTGTTCACACTCAACTGGACCTGTTTAGACTCAACTGCAACTGGACCTCTTCACACTCAACTGGACCTGTTCACACTCAACTGCAACTGGACCTGTTCACACTCAACTGGACCTGTTCACATTCAACTGCAACTGGACCTGTTCGGACTCAACTGGACCTGTTCACACTCAACTGGACCTGTTCACACTCAACTGGACCTGTTCGGACTCAACTGGACCTGTTCACACTCAACTGGGCCTGTTCACACTCAACTCAACTGGACCTGTTCGGACTCAACTGGACCTGTTCACACTCAACTGGACCTGTTCACATTCAACTGGACCTGTTCACATTCAACTGCAACTGGACCTGTTCACATTCAACTGGACCTGTTCACACTCAACTGCAACTGGACCTGTTCACACTCAACTGGACCTGTTCACACTCAACTGGACCTGTTCAGACTCAACTGGACCTGTTCGGACTCAACTGGACCTGTTCGGACTCAACTGGACCTGTTCACACTCAACTGGACCTGTTCACACTCAACTGCAACTGGACCTGTTCGGACTCAACTGGACCTGTTCACACTCAACTGGACCTGTTCACACTCAACTGGACCTGTTCACACTCAACTGGACCTGTTCACACTCAACTGGACCTGTTCACACTCAACTGGACCTGTTCACACTCAACTGGACCTGTTCACACTCAACTGGACCTGTTCACACTCAACTGGACCTGTTCAGACTCAACTGGACCTGTTCACACTCAACTGGACCTGTTCGGACTCAACTGGACCTGTTCACACTCAACTGGACCTGTTCAGACTCAACTGGACCTGTTCACACTCAACTGGACCTGTTTAGACTCAACTAACTGGACCTGTTCACACTCAACTGGACCTGTTCACACTCAACTGGACCTGTTCAGACTCAACTGGACCTGTTCACACTCAACTGGACCTGTTCAGACTCAACTGGACCTGTTCACACTCAACTGGACCTGTTCACACTCAACTGGACCTGTTCAGACTCAACTGGACCTGTTCAGACTCAACTGGACCTGTTCAACTCAACTGGACCTGTTCAGACTCAACTGGACCTGTTCAGACTCAACTGGACCTGTTCACTCCTGGACCTGTTCAGACTCAACTGGACCTGTTCACACTCAACTGGACCTGTTCAGACTCAACTGGACCTGTTCACACTCAACTGGACCTGTTCACACTCAACTGGACCTGTTCACACTCAACTGCACCTGTTCAGAGTGGACCTGTTCGGACTCGACTGGACCTGTTCGGACTCGACTGGACCTGTTCGGACTCGACTGGACCTGTTCACACTCAACTGGACCTGTTCACACTCAACTGGACCTGTTCACACTCAACTGGACCTGTTCACACTCAACTGGACCTGTTCACACTCAACTGGACCTGTTCACACTCAACTGGACCTGTTCAGACTCACTGGACCTGTTCACACTCAACTGGACCTGTTTAGACTCAACTGCAACTGGACCTGTTCACACTCAACTGGACCTGTTTAGACTCAACTGCAACTGGACCTGTTCACACTCAACTGGACCTGTTTAGACTCAACTGCAACTGGACCTCTTCACACTCAACTGGACCTGTTCACACTCAACTGCAACTGGACCTGTTCACACTCAACTGGACCTGTTCACATTCAACTGCAACTGGACCTGTTCAGACTCAACTGGACCTGTTCACACTCAACTGGACCTGTTCACACTCAACTGGACCTGTTCGGACTCAACTGGACCTGTTCAGACTCAACTGGACCTGTTCACACTCAACTGGACCTGTTCACACTCAACTGGACCTGTTCGGACTCAACTGGACCTGTTCACACTCAACTGGACCTGTTCACATTCAACTGGACCTGTTCACACTCAACTGGACCTGTTCACACTCAACTGGACCTGTTCACACTCAACTGCAACTGGACCTGTTCACACTCAACTGGACCTGTTCACACTCAACTGGACCTGTTCACACTCAACTGGACCTGTTCACTCAACTGGACCTGTTCGGACTCAACTGGACCTGTTCACACTCAACTGGACCTGTTCACACTCAACTGGACCTGTTCACACTCAACTGGACCTGTTCACACTCAACTGGACCTGTTCACACTCAACTGGACCTGTTCACACTCAACTGGACCTGTTCACACTCAACTGGACCTGTTCACACTCAACTGGACCTGTTCACACTCAACTGGACCTGTTCACACTCAACTGGACCTGTTCACACTCAACTGGACCTGTTCACACTCAACTGGACCTGTTCACACTCAACTGGACCTGTTCGGACTCAACTGGACCTGTTCACACTCAACTGGACCTGTTCGGACTCAACTGGACCTGTTCACACTCAACTGGACCTGTTTAGACTCAACTGGACCTGTTCACACTCAACTGGACCTGTTTAGACTCAACTGCAACTGGACCTGTTCACACTCAACTGGACCTGTTTAGACTCAACTGCAACTGGACCTCTTCACACTCAACTGGACCTGTTTAGACTCAACTGCAACTGGACCTCTTCACACTCAACTGGACCTGTTCACACTCAACTGCAACTGGACCTGTTCAGACTCAACTGGACCTGTTCACACTCAACTGGACCTGTTCACACTCAACTGGACCTGTTCAGACTCAACTGGACCTGTTCAGACTCAACTGGACCTGTTCACACTCAACTGGACCTGTTCAGACTCAACTGGACCTGTTCACACTCAACTGGACCTGTTCGGACTCAACTAGACTGTTCAGACTCAACTGGACCTGTTCGGACTCAACTGGACCTGTTCGGACTCGACTGGACCTGTTCAGACTCAACTGGACCTGTTCACACTCAACTGGACCTGTTCGGACTCAACTGGACCTGTTCACACTCAACTGGACCTGTTCACACTCAACTGGACCTGTTCACACTCAACTGCACCTGTTCACTGGACCTGTTCGGACTCGACTGGACCTGTTCGGACTCAACTGGACCTGTTCAGACTCAACTGGACCTGTTCACACTCAACTGGACCTGTTCACACTCAACTGGACCTGTTCACACTCAACTGGACCTGTTCACACTCAACTGGACCTGTTCACACTCAACTGGACCTGTTCACACTCAACTGGACCTGTTCACACTCAACTGGACCTGTTCACACTCAACTGGACCTGTTCACACTCAACTGGACCTGTTCACACTCAACTGGACCTGTTCACACTCAACTGGACCTGTTCACACTCAACTGGACCTGTTCACACTCAACTGGACCTGTTCAGACTCAACTGGACCTGTTCACACTCAACTGGACCTGTTCACACTCAACTGGACCTGTTCACACTCAACTGGACCTGTTTAGACTCAACTGGACCTGTTCACACTCAACTGGACCTGTTTAGACTCAACTGCAACTGGACCTGTTCACACTCAACTGGACCTGTTCACACTCAACTGGACCTGTTTAGACTCAACTGCAACTGGACCTGTTCACACTCAACTGGACCTGTTTAGACTCAACTGCAACTGGACCTCTTCACACTCAACTGGACCTGTTCACACTCAACTGGACCTGTTTAGACTCAACTGCAACTGGACCTGTTCACACTCAACTGGACCTGTTTAGACTCAACTGCAACTGGACCTGTTCACACTCAACTGGACCTGTTTAGACTCAACTGCAACTGGACCTGTTCACACTCAACTGGACCTGTTTAGACTCAACTGCAACTGGACCTGTTCACACTCAACTGGACCTGTTTAGACTCAACTGCAACTGGACCTGTTCACACTCAACTGGACCTGTTTAGACTCAACTGGACCTGTTCACACTCAACTGGACCTGTTTAGACTCAACTGCAACTGGACCTGTTCACACTCAACTGGACCTGTTTAGACTCAACTGCAACTGGACCTGTTCACACTCAACTGGACCTGTTTAGACTCAACTGCAACTGGACCTCTTCACACTCAACTGGACCTGTTCACACTCAACTGCAACTGGACCTGTTCAGACTCAACTGGACCTGTTCACACTCAACTGGACCTGTTCAGACTCAACTGGACCTGTTCGGACTCAACTGGACCTGTTCAGACTCAACTGGACCTGTTCGGACTCAACTGGACCTGTTCACACTCAACTGGACCTGTTCGGACTCAACTATACTGTTCAGACTCAACTGGACCTGTTCGGACTCAACTGGACCTGTTCGGACTCGACTGGACCTGTTCAGACTCAACTGGACCTGTTCACACTCAACTGGACCTGTTCGGACTCAACTATACTGTTCAGACTCAACTGGACCTGTTCGGACTCAACTGGACCTGTTCACACTCAACTGGACCTGTTCGGACTCAACTGGACCTGTTCACACTCAACTGGACCTGTTCACACTCAACTGGACCTGTTCACACTCAACTGCACCTGTTCAGACTGGACCTGTTCGGACTCGACTGGACCTGTTCGGACTCGACTGGACCTGTTCGGACTCGACTGGACCTGTTCACACTCAACTGGACCTGTTCGGACTCGACTGGACCTGTTCACACTCAACTGGACCTGTTTACACTCAACTGGACCTGTTTAGACTCATGCAACTGGACCTGTTCACACTCAACTGGACCTGTTTAGACTCAACTGGACCTGTTCACACTCAACTGGACCTGTTTAGACTCAACTGCAACTGGACCTGTTCACACTCAACTGGACCTGTTTAGACTCAACTGCAACTGGACCTGTTCACACTCAACTGGACCTGTTTAGACTCAACTGCAACTGGACCTCTTCACACTCAACTGGACCTGTTCACACTCAACTGCAACTGGACCTGTTCACACTCAACTGGACCTGTTCACACTCAACTGGACCTGTTCACACTCAACTGGACCTGTTCGGACTCAACTGGACCTGTTCACACTCAACTGGACCTGTTCAGACTCAACTGGACCTGTTCGGACTCAACTGGACCTGTTCACACTCAACTGGACCTGTTCGGACTCAACTGGACCTGTTCACACTCAACTGGACCTGTTCGGACTCAACTGGACCTGTTCAGGACTCAACTGGACCTGTTCAGACTCAACTGGACCTGTTCACACTCAACTGGACCTGTTCGGACTCAACTATACTGTTCAGACTCAACTGGACCTGTTCGGACTCAACTGGACCTGTTCACACTCAACTGGACCTGTTCGGACTCAACTGGACCTGTTCACACTCAACTGGACCTGTTCACACTCAACTGGACCTGTTCACACTCAACTGCACCTGTTCAGACTGGACCTGTTCGGACTCGACTGGACCTGTTCGGACTCGACTGGACCTGTTCGGACTCGACTGGACCTGTTCACACTCAACTGGACCTGTTCGGACTCGACTGGACCTGTTCACACTCAACTGGACCTGTTTACACTCAACTGGACCTGTTCAGACTCAACTGGACCTGTTCAGACTCAACTGGACCTGTTCAGACTCAACTGGACCTGTTCACACTCAACTGGACCTGTTCAGACTCAACTGGACCTGTTCACACTCAACTGGACCTGTTCAGACTCAACTGGACCTGTTCACACTCAACTGGACCTGTTCAGACTCAACTGGACCTGTTCACACTCAACTGGACCTGTTCACACTCAACTGGACCTGTTCACTCAACTGGACCTGTTCACACTCAACTGGACCTGTTCACACTCAACTGGACCTGTTCACACTCAACTGGACCTGTTCACACTCAACTGGACCTGTTCACACTCAACTGGACCTGTTCACACTCAACTGGACCTGTTCACACTCAACTGGACCTGTTCACACTCAACTGGACCTGTTCGGACTCAACTGGACCTGTTCACACTCAACTGGACCTGTTCGGACTCAACTGGACCTGTTCACACTCAACTGGACCTGTTTAGACTCAACTGGACCTGTTCACACTCAACTGGACCTGTTTAGACTCAACTGCAACTGGACCTGTTCACACTCAACTGGACCTGTTTAGACTCAACTGCAACTGGACCTCTTCACACTCAACTGGACCTGTTTAGACTCAACTGCAACTGGACCTCTTCACACTCAACTGGACCTGTTCACACTCAACTGCAACTGGACCTGTTCAGACTCAACTGGACCTGTTCACTCTCAACTGGACCTGTTCACTCTCAACTGGACCTGTTCAGACTCAACTGGACCTGTTCGGACTCAACTGGACCTGTTCACACTCAACTGGACCTGTTCAGACTCGACTGGACCTTTTCACACTCAACTGGACCTGTTCGGACTCAACTATACTGTTCAGACTCAACTGGACCTGTTCGGACTCAACTGGACCTGTTCGGACTCGACTGGACCTGTTCAGACTCAACTGGACCTGTTCACACTCAACTGGACCTGTTCAGACTCAACTGGACCTGTTCACACTCAACTGGACCTGTTCACACTCAACTGGACCTGTTCACACTCAACTGCACCTGTTCAAACTGGACCTGTTCAGACTCAACTGGACCTGTTCACACTCAACTGGACCTGTTCAGACTCAACTGGACCTGTTCACACTCAACTGGACCTGTTCACACTCAACTGGACCTGTTCACACTCAACTGGACCTGTTCACACTCAACTGGACCTGTTCACACTCAACTGGACCTGTTCACACTCAACTGGACCTGTTCAGACTCAACTGGACCTGTTCACACTCAACTGGACCTGTTCACACTCAACTGGACCTGTTCACACTCAACTGGACCTGTTCACACTCAACTGGACCTGTTCACACTCAACTGGACCTGTTCACACTCAACTGGACCTGTTCAGACTCAACTGGACCTGTTCACACTCAACTGGACCTGTTCACACTCAACTGGACCTGTTCACACTCAACTGGACCTGTTTAGACTCAACTGGACCTGTTCACACTCAACTGGACCTGTTTAGACTCAACTGCAACTGGACCTGTTCACACTCAACTGGACCTGTTTAGACTCAACTGCAACTGGACCTGTTCACACTCAACTGGACCTGTTTAGACTCAACTGCAACTGGACCTGTTCACACTCAACTGGACCTGTTTAGACTCAACTGCAACTGGACCTTTCACACTCAACTGGACCTGTTCACACTCAACTGGACCTGTTTAGACTCAACTGCAACTGGACCTGTTCACACTCAACTGGACCTGTTTAGACTCAACTGCAACTGGACCTGTTCACACTCAACTGGACCTGTTTAGACTCAACTGCAACTGGACCTGTTCACACTCAACTGGACCTGTTTAGACTCAACTGCAACTGGACCTGTTCACACTCAACTGGACCTGTTTAGACTCAACTGCAACTGGACCTGTTCACACTCAACTGGACCTGTTTAGACTCAACTGCAACTGGACCTGTTCACACTCAACTGGACCTGTTTAGACTCAACTGCAACTGGACCTGTTCACACTCAACTGGACCTGTTTAGACTCAACTGCAACTGGACCTCTTCACACTCAACTGGACCTGTTCACACTCAACTGCAACTGGACCTGTTCAGACTCAACTGGACCTGTTCACACTCAACTGGACCTGTTCACTCAACTGGACCTGTTCGGACTCAACTGGACCTGTTCAGACTCAACTGGACCTGTTCGGACTCAACTGGACCTGTTCACACTCAACTGGACCTGTTCGGACTCAACTATACTGTTCAGACTCAACTGGACCTGTTCGGACTCAACTGGACCTGTTCGGACTCGACTGGACCTGTTCAGACTCAACTGGACCTGTTCACACTCAACTGGACCTGTTCGGACTCAACTATACTGTTCAGACTCAACTGGACCTGTTCGGACTCAACTGGACCTGTTCACACTCAACTGGACCTGTTCGGACTCAACTGGACCTGTTCACACTCAACTGGACCTGTTCACACTCAACTGGACCTGTTCACACTCAACTGCACCTGTTCAGACTGGACCTGTTCGGACTCGACTGGACCTGTTCGGACTCGACTGGACCTGTTCGGACTCGACTGGACCTGTTCACACTCAACTGGACCTGTTCGGACTCGACTGGACCTGTTCACACTCAACTGGACCTGTTTACACTCAACTGGACCTGTTTAGACTCAATGCAACTGGACCTGTTCACACTCAACTGGACCTGTTTAGACTCAACTGGACCTGTTCACACTCAACTGGACCTGTTTAGACTCAACTGCAACTGGACCTGTTCACACTCAACTGGACCTGTTTAGACTCAACTGCAACTGGACCTGTTCACACTCAACTGGACCTGTTTAGACTCAACTGCAACTGGACCTCTTCACACTCAACTGGACCTGTTCACACTCAACTGCAACTGGACCTGTTCAGACTCAACTGGACCTGTTCACACTCAACTGGACCTGTTCAGACTCAACTGGACCTGTTCGGACTCAACTGGACCTGTTCAGACTCAACTGGACCTGTTCGGACTCAACTGGACCTGTTCACACTCAACTGGACCTGTTCGGACTCAACTATACTGTTCAGACTCAACTGGACCTGTTCGGACTCAACTGGACCTGTTCGGACTCGACTGGACCTGTTCAGACTCAACTGGACCTGTTCACACTCAACTGGACCTGTTCGGACTCAACTATACTGTTCAGACTCAACTGGACCTGTTCGGACTCAACTGGACCTGTTCACACTCAACTGGACCTGTTCGGACTCAACTGGACCTGTTCACACTCAACTGGACCTGTTCACACTCAACTGGACCTGTTCACACTCAACTGCACCTGTTCAGACTGGACCTGTTCGGACTCGACTGGACCTGTTCGGACTCGACTGGACCTGTTCGGACTCGACTGGACCTGTTCACACTCAACTGGACCTGTTCGGACTCGACTGGACCTGTTCACACTCAACTGGACCTGTTTACACTCAACTGGACCTGTTTAGACTCACTGCAACTGGACCTGTTCACACTCAACTGGACCTGTTTAGACTCAACTGGACCTGTTCACACTCAACTGGACCTGTTTAGACTCAACTGCAACTGGACCTGTTCACACTCAACTGGACCTGTTTAGACTCAACTGCAACTGGACCTGTTCACACTCAACTGGACCTGTTTAGACTCAACTGCAACTGGACCTCTTCACACTCAACTGGACCTGTTCACACTCAACTGCAACTGGACCTGTTCACACTCAACTGGACCTGTTCACACTCAACTGGACCTGTTCACACTCAACTGGACCTGTTCAGACTCAACTGGACCTGTTCACACTCAACTGGACCTGTTCAGACTCAACTGGACCTGTTCACACTCAACTGGACCTGTTCACACTCAACTGGACCTGTTCACACTCAACTGGACCTGTTCACACTCAACTGGACCTGTTCACACTCAACTGGACCTGTTCACACTCAACTGGACCTGTTCAGACTCAACTGGACCTGTTCACACTCAACTGGACCTGTTCAGACTCAACTAGACTGTTCAGACTCAACTGGACCTGTTCGGACTCAACTGGACCTGTTCACACTCAACTGGACCTGTTCGGACTCAACTGGACCTGTTCACACTCAACTGGACCTGTTCACACTCAACTGGACCTGTTCACACTCAACTGCACCTGTTCAGACTGGACCTGTTCGGACTCGACTGGACCTGTTCGGACTCGACTGGACCTGTTCGGACTCGACTGGACCTGTTCACACTCAACTGGACCTGTTCGGACTCGACTGGACCTGTTCACACTCAACTGGACCTGTTTACACTCGACTGGACCTGTTCAGACTCGACTGGACCTGTTCAGACTCGACTGGACCTGTTCACACTCAACTGGACCTGTTCAGACTCAACTGGACCTGTTCACACTCAACTGGACCTGTTTAGACTCAACTGGACCTGTTCACACTCAACTGGACCTGTTTAGACTCAACTGCAACTGGACCTGTTCACACTCAACTGGACCTGTTTAGACTCAACTGCAACTGGACCTGTTCACACTCAACTGGACCTGTTTAGACTCAACTGCAACTGGACCTCTTCACACTCAACTGGACCTGTTCACACTCAACTGCAACTGGACCTGTTCAGACTCAACTGGACCTGTTCACACTCAACTGGACCTGTTCACACTCAACTGGACCTGTTCGGACTCAACTGGACCTGTTCGGACTCAACTGGACCTGTTCACACTCAACTGGACCTGTTCACACTCAACTGCAACTGGACCTGTTCGGACTCAACTGGACCTGTTCACACTCAACTGGACCTGTTCACACTCAACTGGACCTGTTCACACTCAACTGGACCTGTTCACACTCAACTGGACCTGTTCACACTCAACTGGACCTGTTCACACTCAACTGGACCTGTTCACACTCAACTGGACCTGTTCACACTCAACTGGACCTGTTCACACTCAACTGGACCTGTTCACACTCAACTGGACCTGTTCAGACTCAACTGGACCTGTTCACACTCAACTGGACCTGTTCACACTCAACTGGACCTGTTCACACTCAACTGGACCTGTTCACACTCAACTGGACCTGTTCACACTCAACTGGACCTGTTCACACTCAACTGGACCTGTTCACACTCAACTGGACCTGTTCACACTCAACTGGACCTGTTCACACTCAACTGGACCTGTTCACACTCAACTGGACCTGTTCACACTCAACTGGACCTGTTCAACTCAACTGGACCTGTTCACACTCAACTGGACCTGTTCACACTCAACTGGACCTGTTCACACTCAACTGGACCTGTTCAGACTCAACTGGACCTGTTCACACTCAACTGGACCTGTTCACACTCAACTGGACCTGTTCACACTCAACTGGACCTGTTCAGACTCAACTGGACCTGTTCACACTCAACTGGACCTGTTCACACTCAACTGGACCTGTTCACACTCAACTGGACCTGTTCACACTCAACTGGACCTGTTCACACTCAACTGGACCTGTTCACACTCAACTGGACCTGTTCACACTCAACTGGACCTGTTCACACTCAACTGGACCTGTTCACACTCAACTGGACCTGTTCACACTCAACTGGACCTGTTCACACTCAACTGGACCTGTTCACACTCAACTGGACCTGTTCACACTCAACTGGACCTGTTCACACTCAACTGGACCTGTTCACACTCAACTGGACCTGTTCACACTCAACTGGACCTGTTCACACTCAACTGGACCTGTTCACACTCAACTGGACCTGTTCACACTCAACTGGACCTGTTCACACTCAACTGGACCTGTTCACACTCAACTGGACCTGTTCACACTCAACTGGACCTGTTCAGACTCAACTGGACCTGTTCACACTCAACTGGACCTGTTCACACTCAACTGGACCTGTTCACACTCAACTGGACCTGTTCACACTCAACTGGACCTGTTCACACTCAACTGGACCTGTTCACACTCAACTGGACCTGTTCACACTCAACTGGACCTGTTCACACTCAACTGGACCTGTTCACACTCAACTGGACCTGTTCACACTCAACTGGACCTGTTCACACTCAACTGGACCTGTTCACACTCAACTGGACCTGTTCGGACTCAACTGGACCTGTTCGGACTCAACTGGACCTGTTCGGACTCAACTGGACCTGTTCAGACTCAACTGGACCTGTTCAGACTCAGTAATGTTTTAGTTGGTGGTTTGTTCACTCAGGTGTTTTCTTGATTGCAGGCGTACTCTGGACTCTCAGAGCGGTTCTCTCAGCTCAGGGTCGTCTTCTCCTTCTATGCGTCCACCATTGTCTCCGCTCTGTACGCCGTGGACAACGTTTCAGACTCCATCATCGCCAAGCTGCTGCCATACGTTCAGACGGTACTGGACCTTGATCTGTCGTGCCTGTCACGATAAACTGTCAATCAATTAGCCTCATGATAAGTTAAAATGATCAACCTCATTTTCATTTATCATCTTTATCATTTCTTCATGTCTCCTTCTACTGGAGACACCGGAGGACAAAATGCTCAACTCGACGTTCTTCACTGGCCCCTCCCTCTTTCTTAAAAATGTGTTTTAATCATCTAAAATCATGTTTTTGGATCGTTAAGCTGAGAAGCTAAGCTAAAAGGCCGAACTCTGGGATAAACCTCCGTCTTGTCGAAGCTCCAAAATTCATGGTTGAAACTCGTGCCTTCGTGTAAAAAATTGTTTTTCTCTGAAAAAAGCAGATGAGAACTTGTTTACTGATATTTTATTAAAAGTTTTGTGTGAAAAATGCTAAAGAGCTCAAACCACAACGAGCGTCCGCCATGTCAGACCATGTTGCCATGTCACCATGTCAGACCATGTTGCCATGTCACCATGTCAGCCCATGTTGCCATGTCAGCCCATGTTGCCATGTCAGACCATGTTGCCATGTCAGCCCATGTTGCCATGTCAGACCATGTTGCCATGCAGCCCATGTTGCCATGTCAGACCATGTTGCCATGTCACCATGTCAGACCATGTTGCCATGTCACCATGTCAGCCCATGTTGCCATGTCAGACCATGTCAGCCCATGTTGCCATGTCACCATGTCAGCCCATGTCGCCATGTCAGACCATGTTGCCATGTCACCATGTCAGACCATGTTGCCATGTCACCATGTCAGACCATGTTGCCATGTCACCATGTCAGCCCATGTTGCCATGTCAGCCCATGTTGCCATGTCAGACCATGTTGCCATGCCAGCCCATGTCAGCCCATGTTGCCATGTCAGCCCATGTTGCCATGTCAGCCCATGTTGCCATGTCAGACCATGTTGCCATGTCAGACCATGTTGCCATGTCAGACCATGTCACCATGTCACCATGTCAGACCATGTCATCTAGGGGTGTAACGGTACACGTGGGTGTACCAAACCGTTTCGGTACGGCACATTCGGTTCGGTCCACCTGCGTACCGTTTTGGTTATTTTTTCACTCATTAAATTTTAGTAACGGGAGAATATGCGCCACGGAACTAAAATTCCTAGGCGAGTTTCAGCACGGCGCCATTATCTTGCAGCATGCGTAGCATTAGCAGCCTAGCTTCTCGCTGCGGTCTCCTGTTTGTGAACATTATGGCTTCCTTGTTAAAAGACGAGAGCAAATCCAAAGTTGTGTGTGGACGTTGTTTCATGAAGACTCTGCAGCAGCAACACGTCTAACTTGTTAACGGACTTGAAACGACATCATCCAAACGTGAACATTTTCTACAAGCAAGAAAAGCAGCTTGTTGCAAACACCGCTAACGGCAGCATTTAAACAACCTTCATCAGGTCATTGAGGTCGGTCCAGATCAATAACACAAACTGTATGAGTTTTTAAAGATCTGAATCTACGTCTGAATGTTGTTGATGCGTCGGCTTTATAGTTATTGACGTCCATCACGTCAACACTTCAGTCAAAAAGTTCAGCACTTGATTAAAAAACTAAAACTGATATTGTCAACCAGCCCTGGAGAAGATTAAAGCCCTGATGATGATGATGATGATGATGATGATGATGATGATGATGATGATGATGATGATGATGATGACCAAGAGATTCAACCACCTCAACCGTTCAAGAAGAGGTATTCTTTTATTATTACATATTATTATTATTATTATCTAATTACCGGTAATCTTTTTTATTTAAAATCATAATCTTATTAACTTATTATTATTTTTTTTTTTACCTCTTTGTTTTATTTCCAGTCTGGGACAGAGATAGCAGCTGAGTCTTCTTCCTCTTCAGGGAACTCCACCAGATCACCTGCAGCTAAGAAGTGTGTGATGACTGAACTCTGAACTTTTCTAGGACCTGTCCCACCTGGAGGAGCAGGTCCAAGAAGAGGTTGTTGTGAGTAATGAGGACAAATACAGCCACACTGCTGCTACTGTTGTTATTGAGATGATTTTCTCCACCACTGGAGATATTCACTGCAACTAGATCTGTGCTTTTAGCAGAAAATGTGGACAAGTCTTTTTGGACAAAAACTTTAAACTTGATTAGATTGTAAACAGTCTGTTGCTGCTTATTGTTCTAGTTCTGACTGTTATTATATTTATTAAGATTTTTATTATTATTAGTATAGTTTCTTTATTGTAAAGAGTGCCGTTTATTTAAAATATCATCCAAATGAGTCGCTTTTATTTATTTTTATACAAACGTATTGTTTACTTGACACATTTTCAACATAAACATTTTATGTCTTTTTTTTTTTTTTTGTACCGAAAATTAACCGAACCGAAATGTGATTTTAGCGTACCGTTACACCCCTACTAAGTATTCATACTTTTCATATTCATACTTTTCATTTGGCCAACATTTCTAAAATTATTATTTTTATTGGTCTTAAGTAATCTTATTTTCTGAGATACTGAATTTGGGGTTTTCATTAGTTGTCAGTTATAATTTTCAACATTAAAATAAATTTGAAATATATCAGTCTGTGTGTAATGAATGGATATAATCTACAAGTTTCACTTTTTGAATGGAATTACTGAAATAAATCAACTTTTTCACGATATTCTCATTTTATGAGCAGCACCTGTATGTCCTAAATATGAATACATGTATATACAAGTTCATCATTACTCCCTCCACCTCGTCACGAGGGCCTCCAGCCGCTCTGCTCCTCCACTCTGGACCCCTCTGGTCCGGTGCTCGTGCCCAGGTGGACTTGTGAAGGCTCTTCTTCATGTTTAGCTCCACGGTGTCCTGAAAGGTCAAATAAATCTGATCAGTTATAAATGATTATTTTGATATAATTGATTATTTTGATATAATTGATTATTTTGATATAATTGATTATTTTGATATAATTGATTATTTTGATATAATTGATCATTTTGATATAATTGATTATTTTGATATAATTGATCACTTTGATATAATTGATTATTTTGATATAATTGATTATTTTGATATAATTGATTATTTTGATATAATTGATCATTTTGATGTAATTGATTATTTTGATATAATTGATTATTTTGATATAATTGATTATTTTGATATAATTGATCATTTTGATATAATTGATTATTTTGATATAATTGATTATTTTGATATACGGTAATTGATCATTTTGATATACGGTAATTTATTATTTTGATATAATTGATTATTTTGATATAATTGATTATTTTGATATGATTGATTATTTTGAAATAATTGATTATTTTGATATGATTGATTATTATTTGATTATTCCAAGTCCGAGGCCATGGTCTTGAGCCGGAAAAGGGTAGCATGCCCTCTCCGGGTCGGGGAGGAGGTCCTGCCCCAAGTGGAGGAGTTTAAGTATCTCGGGGTCTTGTTCACGAATGAGGGAAAACTGGAGCGTGAGATCGATAGGCGGATAGGTGCAGCGTCCGCAGTGAAGCGGGCGCTGTACCGGTCTGTCGTGGTGAAGAGAGAGCTGAGTCAAAAGGCAAAGCTCTCAATTTACCGATCGATCTACGTTCCCACCCTCATCTATGGTCATGAGCTTTGGGTTGTGACCGAAAGAACAAGATCTCGGATACAAGCGGCTGAAATGAGTTTTCTCCGCAGGGTGTCTGGACTCTCCCTTAGAGATAGGGTGAGAAGCTCAGTCATCCGGGAGGGACTCGGAGTAGAGCCGCTGCTTCTCCACATCGAGAGGAGCCAGTTGAGGTGGCTCGGGCATCTGGTTAGGATGCCTCCTGGACGCCTCCCTGGTGAGGTGTTCCGGGCATGTCCCACCGGGAGGAGACCCAGAGGAAGACCCAGGACACGCTGGAGGGACTATGTTTCTCGGCTGGCCTGGGAACGCCTTGGGATTCCCCCAGAGGAGCTGCTCCATGTGGCTGGGGAGAGGGAAGTCTGGGCCTCCCTACTTAGGCTGCTACCCCC
>JBBPBX010042164.1:8853-24644 GCA_038048925.1 Garcialebias charrua
TGATTAGTTCATTTTCAGTGTTCAACCACATGTTTCTACTAAAACCTGCTGTTTTCCGACAGTAAGTGAATGCACCACGACTGTTTCATAATTACGACACTCCCCGTGTCATTTGAAAGCGGCGTACTGCCTGCTGCTGTGACGTCACCAGATCTACTCGGCTCGCGTTTCACTGGCCGAGCTCGACAGCAGGACAGGTGTTCGTCCCGCTGTCCGTCCCTCGTGTCGTTTAAAAGCTCCTTCAGTCGGCTGCGGAGTCACCATGAAGCCCAGGACAAGCGACGACCACCCCGCAACAACAACTGCAGCGAGTTGAAGCCTGCGGCTCGGGTGGTCTCCGCTCGAAGCCTCGGTGAGGCCGTGAACGCATCTCCGTCAGGTTTTATATTGAAGCGCCGGAGGACGCACTGAGGGACACAGAGACAGCGAGACAGGGAAGAGTCAACATGTTTGACACCAAAGGAATCCCCTTTGTCCTGCTGGACGTGGTCTGCGTGGCTCTGGGTATGTTTGAACGCTGCTAATCCGATTTGTGAGTGGATTTAATCCCGTTGTTGGGAGGTTTAATCTGCCGTCACGTGAAGGCAGCGCTGAATGTTGGACAACATGTTTGTTTTTGTTGTTTATTGTTGACGTTCCTCCTGTTTGGGTGTTTTAATTAGCTAAAAAAAAAAGAGTACACTGTATTATAATTTAAATGTAGTGTATGTGGTTATCACATGGGAGGGATCTTTACATTTCCATATTCTGACTCATCAGGGTTTTATGAGCCATAAAAGCTGTTGTAACACGTGACTTTCCTCCCATTTAATAAGGTGATGTTGTAAGTCACATTCCCACCTTTGGACTTGTAAAATTTCTCACATATTAATAAACAAGATCTCTTTAAATTTCAGAGATCATTCTGTGCAGCAAACGAATCTAAAATTAGACTTTTGTTCCATTTTTAGTCTGACATCTTAACTTTGCAGGCCTGTGTTCATTCTTCCTCTTATAAGTTTGTCTTTATTTTTAGACTGAGGCGCTCACAAGACCACACCACCTCGCTGCAGGCACAGAGGACAGTTGTCTGCAGGACATCCAGATAAATAACCTGTTTGTGTTGTCATAAAACCATTATGTGCTGTCAAAGTTGTGCGTTTTTTCTCTCTAATATACTGAATCGCTTGCACATTTGCAGCCGTCTTCAGCAGAACGAGCCCATCTGATTGGACACGAGTCTCAAGAGATGATTGGGTTATATAGCTGAATATCAAGTTATAACCAGGCATCTGAGAGTCTGTATCCGGGCCGGAGCTGGTACCAGCTGCCATGCTGCCAAACACAGTGCGACTCAAAACGAGGATCAAACGAAGCTGTTTGGAGTCTGTTATAATTTAATTATGAGGAAGTGGACGGCACGGTGCTCGTCCTGTTTTCCTGCATAGCTGAATTTATTTGAGTAATGCAAGTCACTGCCAGTGAGGCTGAAGGCAAATGAGCTTGTGCACTTAAGTAGGCAAGTTTACATTTTATTGTGTGGTTGCGATCGGAAGCTCTTTGGACGTGAAGTCACACATTAAAAAAGAAGTGAATTATTCGAAACAGTCGTAACGACCCCCAGAGTTCCCACCTTTCAGCTGTTTTTACCCATGAGTTTAGCTGGGCACAGCTGAAGGGCTTAGCTGCAGGAGGCAGAAGCAGATGGAGCAGTATCTTCATGTTCTGGTGGCTTTTTAATGTGCATCCCATCAATGATGGACTCTGAATGAGTGAAAGGTTTTCTCTGCTACACAATGGGCTTAATGGTCAAGCGTGCAGTGAGATGACAGCAGACTTCACTCTGTCGAATCCAGTAAGCGTTAGCGCTTATCTTTATAGTCTATAGATATAGTATCTGCTTGAGCTGAGTAATGCACTTTTTTTGGTGTATGGGTTTACCGTAAAATATGTTTTTTCCTGTTGGGAGTTGATCTCATGAACAGAAAAGTCATTCAAATGTTCCAGTTGTGATGATGGGTACCATAACTTGTGTTTTTATATGTGTTTAATATGACACTATGTCAGCCATACATCATTTAACAAACAGGGCAGATTTATTTATGCAATATAAACTCACAATTTGGAGAAGAATCAACCAATATGTTACAACTAGGCATGTTTTAAAGCTAACACATACACACACACACACACACAGATGCAGGTGCTGGTCACAAAATTAGAACATCATGAAAAAAGTTGATTTATTTAAGTAATTCCAATCAAAATGTGAAACTTGCATATTATATTCATTCATTACACACATACTGATATATTTCAAATGTTTATTTCTTTTGATGTTGATATTTATAACTGACAACTAATGAAAACCCCAAGTTCAGTATCTCAGAAAATTAAAATACTGTATTGTGAAAAGTTTCAATATTGACGACACCTGGTGCCACAGTCTAATCAGCTAATTAACTCAAAACACTCGCAAAGGCCTTGAAATGGTCTCAGTCTAGTTCTGTAGGCTAGACAATCATGGGGAAGACTGCTGACTTGACAGTTGTCCAAAATACAACCATTGACACCTTGCACAAGGAGGGCAAGACACAAAAGATCTTTGCTAAATAGGCTGGTTGTTCATAGAGCTCTGTGTACAAGCACATTAATAGAGAGGCAAAGAGAAGGAAATGTTGTAGAAAAAAGTGTACAAGCAATAAAGATAACCACACCTTGGAGAGGATGGTGAAACAAAACTCATTCCAAAATGTGGGGGAGATTCACACAGAGTGGACTTCTTACTGGAGTCAGTGCTTCAAGAACCACCACGCTCAAACGTATGCAAGACATGGGGTTCAGCTGTCACATTCCTTGTGTCAAGCCACTCTTGAACAAGAGACAGTGTCAGAAGTGTCTCGCCTGGAACTGCTGCTGAGTGGTCCAAAGTTATGTTCTCTGATGAAAGTAAATTTTGCATTTCCTTTGGAAATCAAGGTCCCAGAGTTTGGAGGAAGAGAGGAGAGACTCAAAACCCACATCGCTTGAGGTCCAGTGTGAAGTTTCCACAGTCGGTGATGATGGTCTTAGGGGCCAGTGGTCCACTGTATTTTCTGAGGTCCAAGGTCAATGCAGCCATCTACCAGAAAGTTTTAGAGCACTTCATGTTTCCTGCTGTTGACCAACTTTATGGAGATGCAGATTTAATTTTCCAACAGGACTTGGCACCTGCACACAGTGCCAAAGTTACCAGTACCTGGTTTAAGGACCACGGTATCCCTGTCCTTAATTGGTCAGCAAACTCACCTGACCTTAATCCCATAGACAATTTATGGGGTCTTGTGAAGAGGAAGATGTGAAACACCAGACCCAACAATTCAGAAGAGCTGAAGGCCACTATCAGAGCAACCTGGGCTCTCATAACATCTGAACAGTGCCACAGACTGATCAACTCCATGCCACGCCACATTGTTGCAGTAATCCAGGCAAAAAAAGCCCCAGATAAGTATTGATGCTGTCCATGCTCATACTTTCCATGTTCATACTTTTCAGGTGGACAACATTTCTAAAACAAATTTTTTTTATTGGTCTTAAGTAATATTCTAATTCTCTGAGATACAGAATTTGGGGTTTTCTTTAGTTGTCAGTTATAATCATTAAAGCTGCACCATGTAACTTTGCAATGCAGTCTGTAACTTTTCTAACAATATATTTTTAACATATTTCTTCACTCTGTCACTATCTACTGACAGACTGATGTTAGACAAAGTAATCTCTGAAAAAAACTATAGTCCCCTTGCTTCTCTATCAGCATTTATAAAAACACTAAAAACACAGAGTGACCCGTCCTTAACCAGCCAATAAAAACAGAGTTTGTAACCAGCCAATAAAAACAGAGCTTGAATTTGAATCAGCCAATAAAAACAGAGCTTGAATTTGAATTTCAGCAGAGCCTCCCCCTCAGAGCCATATATGGCTCTGAGGGGGAGGGATCAGAATGCTTTGCCTGTTGAAATTGTTTCTAAGTTCTGCACTCTACAGAAAGTTACACATAGCACCTTTAACATTAAAATAAATAAACATAAATATATCGGTATGTGTGTAATGAATCAATATAATATACAAGTTTCACTTTTTGAATGGAATTACTGAAATAAATCAACTTTTTACATGATATTCTAATTTTATGACCAGCACCTGTACAAATGTAAATTGCAATTCAAATTGCTCGATGTTTGAGGGAGAAGAAGAGCTAATAGTTTTTCCAATGTGTTAAAAAAGTTTTTCTCATTTCAGATTGTAAGTGTCCTGCAACGGCTTCCATCCCGAAAGTTTCTGTCCACCTGGGAAACATGAATTTTATTTTACGCCCTTTTATTTTGAAAACACTTTTTCAAGGTCTTCCTGTGGTAACGAGTCCTGATCTTTCCCTCCGCAGGAGCTCTGCCTCTGGCAGCCTATAACCTGGGTGGGGTCCTCCCTTACCAAAGGGGCTTTTTCTGTAATGACGACTCCATCAACTACCCCTTCCACCACGGCACAGTCTCCTCCGCCGTGCTCTACGGCGTGGGCTTATCCCTGCCTATTGTCTCCGTAAGTAGTGGTGTTGAAGGCAGGCTAGATGAACAGTCACAACCCGCCTCGTGGTGAACATTAGGTGTGCTGAGGTCGCTGCTGCAGGTATGATGCAGGCTGTGTTGCTGCCGCACCTCAGTGGAAAACATCCACTTCTCCTTTTTCTTGTCTGACAAGTCAAAGTGTTCACCATGAGCGGGGTTTATAATAGGGCTGCACAGTATAATGTGAAAATATTGATATCACAATATTAATATATTCTATTGATATCACAATACAAGCTGCTCCTTTCTTTTTCTGACATCATGACTCTGTTACTTCTGTCTAAATCCAAATGATGGTTCGTTGAACAGGCCTAATCAATTTTTGGCATGAATATAGCAGGCTGTGATTCCTTTCAGTCCAAGCAGTTCTTCGCAGTATTATTTCTCACCTCTGACTTGGCAATAATAATCTTTCCATATCCTGTGCAGCCCTGGTTTTTACCAGCTGATAAAGCAGCACATTAACGAGCAGATACCACCAAACTAACATGGTTTATTCCAGTAGCTAACCATGGTGCACCTAAAGGCCAAAGAGGATGTCCACTTAAAACATTAAACAAAAACGTCTGAACCCAACTTCTGACAAAATTACAACTTACTAAACTCTTATAAAACACTTTTTGCTTGTTTTCATTTAATGTGTTTATTTCCCCCCAAATATTTCAGGGAATATGCAAAAATAATCTCAAAATCTGAAAAAGAACTCCCCGCCTGACTTTATTTGGTATTTTACTGAAGAGTTTTTATCTCCAGGGTGAATTTTCCATTGCTGTAAGTCATCTGAGCAGTGGACGTGCAGGCAGCGTCCTCTGCTCCTTAAAATAGCTGGAGTGATGTTCTGGATCAGAGCCGTTGTTTCTGTGGAATAATGGAGGTTGGAAGAGCCGTGTGTTGTTTTTGTGGCGTCTGTCTGCAGTGTATCACAAGTTTTCCCATCTGTTCAAACATATACGGTAGTGTTTTTTTCCAACGCCTTGCTTCATTGTTCAGTGTCGGTGATCTGTGGGTTTAGTTCTGTCCTGCAGAGATCTTAAAGTATCTTGGGTATGGATGCACGATATTGGATTTTTGGTCGATATCCAATATGCCGACATGTTAAAACTTATTTGGCCGATTACCAATACCGATATTTTTCCCTAGACCTACTTACAGAGACTACCGGTACATAGCTTTCTCTGTTGTGGAATTAAAATACTACATTATTCTGCATGGTCTTTGTCAATTTGACCTGCTACCAAATGTAGATGCCAAAAAGAGATTGAAAATGATGTAACACTTCAACTTGAATTATGTTTTAATGTCAAATGTATTCATGACATTTACTCTAACACACTGACAACACTTGAAGAGTGCTAAGCTAATCTGTAATTTTTTTCGCAAATCTAAACTCAACGGTGTGTGTGATGTCAAACCGTTGGGCTGGCACGGCAGACACCTTGTCACTGAATTGTCATACAAAAACAGCACCATATAACGGCACCTTTTATATTGGTGAGTTATTTTGATGGAATGGCCGATGTCCCATATTGAACTTAAACGCTAATATCGGCCAATACCATGCGATGATATCGTGCATCCCTAATCTTGGGTTTTATTCAAGATGAAAACAAAGTGCAATTTGAGTGTTTTTTTGAGAAGCCTGTCCAGAAACCCAAACCTTGCTGCACATGACACAGCTAAACCAACGATGCATTCTCTGGTTATGGTTTTTAACACCATTAACATTACCCTCATGGCAGCATCGGTCTGTTTTAACCATTAACAATCTTTTTGAGGAGTCTGTGCGGGATCATCTACCTGAGCTGCTGCCTTCTGCTTGGCGAAGGTGCCCACTGTTGCATGATGGGAAGATGTCTTTAACCCCTGTCATAACCTGTATTTTCTTTCTCTGTTGTTGCTTCTCTGGTAGCTGGAGTCCCATTTGCAGTACTCAGTTTTCAGCACAGGCCTTTCCGCCGAGGCTTTTTCTGTAATGATGAGTCGATAAGGTACCCCCTTAAGGATGACACCATTTCCTATCAGTTGTTAGGAGCTGTTATGATTCCCGTCACAATACTCACTGTAAGTGTTTTTAATCCCGTTAACGGTTTGTTTTGTGCCTCGTTTGTCTTTCAGCTTCTCCTCCTCTTAATATTTTCCATGTTTTACTATTTTGTCACTTTGCGTGCATGTTTTTTGTTCCTTTATATCCACTGTGCTAACATCGCATTTTCTAGCAATACGTTGTCGGAAAGGGTTTTGAGGATGAAGTAGGAAGAGGTAGACTTTTTAGTTTGAACCTTAACGTCATGTGCAGCTGCAGCAAGAGTTTGCAGAATGAGAGCAGATGGGAAAGTCTTCACGTCGGTCCGGAGGGAACTTAACTCGCCTAAAACTGTGCTGTCCTTTTTATTGTTTACAACCTTCAGTGTAGAACAAAAAAGAAAAAGCATCAAAGTACTTATTAGAATTGAAGAAGGTGAAACTAAATGGATGCTTTTATTTATTTGCTATAATATTTGTTCATTTAAAAAAAATACAATACAAAACAATCACATAAACGATAACGTACAAACCGGATTCCAAAAAAGTTGGGACACTAAACAAATTGTGAATAAAAACTGAATGCAATGATGTGGAGGTGCCAACATCTAATATTTTATTCAGAATAGAACACAAATCACAGATCAAAAGTTTAAACTGAGAGAATGTATCATTTTAAGGGAAAAATATGTTGTTTCAAAATTTCATGGCGTCAACAAATCCCAAAAAAGTTGGGACAAGTCCATTTTTACCACTGTGTGGCATCCCCCCTTCTTCTTACAACACTCAACAGACGTCTGGGGACAGAGGAGACCAGTTTCTCAAGTTTAGAAATAGGAATGCTCTCCCATTCATGTCTAATACAGGCCTCTAACTGTTCAATCGTCTTGGGCCTTCTTTGTCGCACCTTCCTCTTTATGATGCGCCAAATGTTCTCTATAGGTGAAAGATCTGGACTGCAGGCTGGACATTTCAGTACCCGGATCCTTCTCCTACGTAGCCATGATGTTGTGATTGCTGCAGAATGTGGTCTGGCATTATCTTGTTGAAAAATGCAGGGTCTTCCCTGAAAGAGATGACGTCTAGATGGAGCATATGTTGTTCTAGAACCTGAACATAGTTCTCTGCATTAATGGTGCCTTTCCAGACATGCAAGCTGCCCATGCCACAAGCGCTCATGCAACCCCATACCATCAGTGATGCAGGCTTCTGAACGGAGCGTTGATAACAACTTGGGCTATCCTTGTCCTCTCTGGTCTGGATGACATGGCGTCCCAGTGTTCCATAAAGAACTTCAAATCGTGACTCATCTGACACAGAACAGTCTTCCATTTTGCCACACTCCATTTTAAATGACCCCTGGCCCAGTGCAAACGTCTGAGCTTGTGGAGCTTGCTTAGAAATGGCTTCCTCTTTGCACTGTAGAGTTTCAGCTGGCAACGGCGGATGGCACGGTGGATTGTGTTCACTGACAATGCTTTCTGGAAGTATTCCTGAGCCCATTCTGTTATTTCCTTGACAGTGGCATTCCTGTTTGAGGTGCAGTGACGTTTAAGGGCCCGGAGATCACGAGCATCCAGTAGAGTTTTACGGCCTTGACCCTTACGCACAGCGATTGTTCCAGATTCTCTGAATCTTTTGATGATGTTATGCACGGTTGATGATGATAACTTAAAAGTCTTTGCTATTTTATGCTGAATCTTTTGATGATGTTATGCATGGTTGATGATGATAACATAAAAGTCTTTACTATTTTACGCTGGGTAACACCATTCTGGTATTGCTGCACTATCTTTCTGCGCAACAATGGTGGAATTGGTGATCCTCTTACCATCTTGGCTTCTGAGAGACACTGACACTCTGAGAAGCTCTTTTTATACCCAATCATGTTGTCAATTGACCTAATTAGTGTTAATTGGTCTTCCAGCTGTTCGTTATATGCTCAATTTCTTTTTCCAGCCACTTATTGCTACTTGTCCCAACTTTTTTGGGATTTGTTGACACTGTGAAATTTTGAATCAACATATTTTTCCTTTAAAATGTTACATTTACTCAGATTAAACTTTTGATCTGTCATCTATGTTCTATTACGAATAAAATATTGACATTTGCCATCTCCACATCATTGCATTCAGTTTTTATTCACAATTTGTTTAGTGTCCCAACTTTTTTGGAATCTGGTTTGTACAAAATATAAAAAAAGTTTAAAAGTAGTTTTATTAAAATTCTTTTGAAAACATCACTTGAAGATCAGTAAAACGCACCTGTCATCACGTATTTTGTTCGAGGTTGAGCTTTCTGGGTTTATCAACCGCTCGCAGTGTTGCAACTACGTTCACAACCACCGACTGTAAACCACAACATGGAAAATGTGATAAAGACCTGAGTCATTCATGTCGTTACAGAACTCGTGGGAGGAAAAATAAGAAGCGCTCAAAGTAAACCCTAAGGCCCAAACTGAAACCTGCATGTTTAATCATTTAAGTGGACATCCATCTGAGGACAAGAGGTTTTTTTTGTTGTTGCTGAAAACTAAATTAAAAAGGGACTGAGCTAACGTTGGCAAATGAACTGCACAGTTTAGCAGAAAGACTAAATAAATGTTCTGCTTCAGTTCAAATTCCACTAAATGCACATTTAGTCAAGTCAAATTTCTTTATTTAGCACATTTAAAAACAGCTGTTATCAAAGTACTGTACTTAACAATAAAAACCAATAGCTGCAATTTAAAGACAAGACAGGTGTTAAACAGGGCTAGTCGACTAAACTGCTCAGGGGGCCACAGTTACTGAAAGCCAAGAGCTCGGAGGCCAGGCATCCAACAGTTATTGTCGTTAAGTTTTACGGTTTAAAATCTAGTTTTATTTAAAAATGAACCCATTGGTGGGCCGAACTGAACTCACCCTTGGGCCTGGTTTGGCCCCATGACCACCAGTTGAACAGCCCTGGTCTAAAAGGTCCAGAGTTTATGGTAGGCTCGGGTACAATTTATTTGTTTCATGTGTGCTGTGTGGAAAAATCATTTGCTCTAAAGTTTCTTTTTCAAGCTGGTAAAACTGTTAAATGAGTAAAAATATTATTTGGTGAATATTTTTACACCAGAGCTGTCATTTCTTTGTGACTTTAGGACTTGTTGCTAACTCTGTGTTTTCTTTTCAACCTTTCTAACTCGCTCCGTTCTTCTGCTTGCAGATGGTCGTCGGGGAGTGCCTTTTAGTTTATCACAGCCGCCTCAAATCCAAGTCGGGTTTCGGCAGCTATGTCGCCTGTGTTTACAAAGCCGTCGGTACCTTTATCTTCGGTGCAGCGATGAGCCAGTCCCTGACGGACATCGCAAAGTATTCAATCGGCCGCCTCAGGCCGCACTTCCTGGATGTGTGCCAGCCTGACTGGAAACTCATCAACTGCTCATCGGGGGCGTATATTGAAAACTTCACGTGCACCGGAAATCCAAAAATGGTCAACGAGGGCAGGTACGTGCTCTGCACAAATGTCATTTTTGATCAATTACAGAAGCAAAACACAGTTTGAACTTTTAAAATTACAAAGTTTTGTTTTAAAAACTCAAAATGATGATGATGATGCTCATTTAAGTCCGAATATACAGTAGTCCCTCGTTACTTCGCGGTTCGTTTATCGTGGTTCGTTTATCGTGGTTTTTCAAAGAAATATTGGACATGACACACAACTGGCTGATTGATGGATGAGCCGCACGATCGTCATTGAATTTTTATTTAAAATTGTTTTCGATTATTTAGCACCTGCTGCAGCTTTGTGTAGCCCATACTGCAGGATAAACTTCCTGCTGCAGCTGATCAGCTGTTCTCCTTGCAAAGCAGGGAAGTGGGCGTGGCCAAGAGCGCTTGCAGATGGCAAAGAGCAGAGGAGGCAGGGAGCTGAAATCATTCTGTGCTCTTTTAGAGCTTTAGAGTTTTCAGGGTACAGATCCTCCGTGGTAAAGAGGGACTACTGTACAGTACAGTACTGTGTTTTGTTGTGCAGGAAGATCTACCTGGGTAAATGTTCTCCACAGGTTGTGTAATCCTGCGTGGTTTAGATTATGAGAGGAGACTTGCCTTCAGATTACTGTACAGTATTCAGCTTTTGAAAAAAAAAAAGTGTGTGAACCATGCCTGGGTGATGATAATCTGTAAAGATTAAAAAAAATGCTGCACTTATTCTGAAGACAGTTTACTCTGTTATTCAAGGTTCTTTATTGTCATACGCACCACATGTGGTACATGTAGTGGAATGTCATAGTGTACACAGGGTCCCAGTTACATCCAACAAAAATATAAAAATGTAAAAGAAAAACAGTAATAAGATCTAAGATATGAACTAAGAAAAACGTTAACTAGAAATATGCTAAGCACTAGTAGCATAAAAACAATACGCTGAATATGTTATCATTTGCTTCATGACTTCGACCACAAAGTTGGGGAGTTTATTTTTTATTTTTTTTTATAAGTCTCACACTGTAAAACATGACTGTAATGTAATTTTGGGCTCCATGATCACTGCCTAGTGTTTTTATTTAAATCAAACAATCCATTTAATAATAAATCCAAAGTTTTTTTTTTATCCTGAAATTTTATAAGAAAGAAAGGCTGCTCAACAATCATTGGTATAAACAGATTTTATGGAGGTTTTAGCTGCAAAATGAGCTTCTAATCTCAGAGCTGACTGTTACGGAAGGGTATCACATTTTTACTACATAATATCACGTTTTTACTACATACTTATCACATTTTTACTACATAATATCACGTTTTTACTACATACTTATCACGTTTTTACTACATAATATCACGTTTTTACTACATATCACGTTTTTACTACATATCATCACGTTTTTACTACATATCACGTTTTTACTACATACTTATCACGTTTTTACTACATATCACGTTTTTACTACATATCATCACGTTTTTACTACATATCACGTTTTTACTACATACTTATCACGTTTGTTCAATATAAATTTCAAAAATTATTATTTCATGGATGACAGCAATACCCTTCCGTAGACTGTCTCTTTCCTCCTTGAGTAATTATCGCAGAGAAGAAATCAGACTAAGATGAAAATCTCACCTTCCATGATTAGTCCAAAAGGAAATCCCAGTATTCTCCAAAATATGTTACATCTTTAATCACGAATTTACTTCAAATTTAAGACGTTTCAATTTACACCATTCACGTTTTGAGTGTCACCCAACATTCAATAATTTTTTTTTAATGCCCTGACCTTCATTGGAGCTCAAGTTAGCAGGTATCAACTGTTTAAAGAAGTTAACTCTTTTTAAAATAAACCAGTTTTTACAGACTGAACGAGTCTGATCACTGGCAACACGTCCGACACACACCGTGCAATAAAATCAAGTAAAACTCAGATGAAATGCACGTTTACAGCAAAGTAAAGCTGTCCATTTGAAATGCAGTATGCATGTTCTTTTGGCAGCGTTTAGTTTTCACATGTAATAAACAGATGGCATACAGCCGAGCAAACCGGTTCAACCACTCAAGGTTGCAGATATTCCGCCTGAGTAACGTGGCAGGAATGCTTGTTTTTATTAAACAGTCTGTTATCGGCGCCACGGAAAAGGAAGAACAGTGGGAGGAGAGGATTTCCTCTTCTCGTTCTGATGTTGGCAAAACCACAACGTTGTCGTCGCCGCGTAAAAAGCTGTTCTATCTAAACAGCTTTCTGTTCGAGTTTATTTCTACCCTGAACTTTCTGTTTCTTTTGTTTTCTTAAGAGATAATTTACATGAAGCTTCAGCTTTCTAGTCTACTGATCCCATTATCCACCCCACACACACACATTTCTCGTTTGTTTTCTGCTGTACATTTACGAGGGTGTGGTGCACAATCGCTGCTTCCTGGAGCCTCTTTACTTATCTGCTGTCTGCTGTTTTTAAATGTAGTCCGAGGCAGCAAACATCCGACAGGAGCTTGAGAGAGATGCAATGATTTCACGCAGATGTTCAGGACTTTTAAGATGTATTTCAGGATAAACCTTTCCAGCTGCTGTATGTGTGTGTGTGTGTGTGTGTGTGTTTGGGATGGTCTGGTACACACTAATGGATAAGGTGTGAACAGAAGAGAGGGCAGGTCAGGGCGGCCTGCTCGGCTTCATCTTACAGAAACTTGACTCCAGCTCGCTTTGGTTCAACTTCCCCAGGAGAGACGAGACTGTTTGTTGAAGAGCTGAAATTTAGGATTTATTTCTTGAAGAAACGTTCTCCTTCCTGGTGGATATCACTGAGCGATGGGTTCTTCTCAGTCTGACGCCTGCAGCAGGCAGATTTAACCCGATGCCTAGGAGCACATTGAGGTCATTATTATTTAAACGTTTGTTGTAAAGGCTTGGGGGTGGTTCTGCTCTGGTGCTGTTTTTAATAATGTATGGCTTTTCTGCTTTTCGGTCAGGCGGACAGATGCTGTATCCATGACCTCAGTCTAATCTTGTTTCCAAGTTAAGGGAGTGAGTTTGCAGGATAAAGACCTGTCTGATGGCGTCACTCAGCAGGTCATTAGTTCAAGCTGCTCTGACCTTCACTGTGAAGCTGCGTCATGTTTAGGGCTTAAGCCAGAGCCAGAACAGGATCTGGGAACTCTTATTTTGACAGGGTGCATTCTGGTAACTGTTTGCTTGAATCTGGTAACACTCTTACTACCGTAATAATAAAGTTATGAAAAAATTTGACTGCCTTGAATGAGTGAAACCTCTATTGGATATGTAATCTGAAAATATTTAATTTACCGGTACATAAACACTAATTTTAAACACAACCGCCTCTTACGAGCTTCCCAATATCACAGAGCTGCGCCTTCAAGTAAGCATTTCTGCTTTTACCCTTAAAAAAAAAATCTACCCCTAAAAGTACAGTCGTGGGCAATTTAATTAAAAACACAAAAATATAATTAAACAACTGAAAATCAGTTTTGAGCGGGTTCGGATGTTGTCAGTCCATACAATGGGCGTTATTAGCTGTTATCATCCCCATATATAGCGGCTAAACTGTCCAATCTACCTCCTAGAATGTTTAAAAGAACGTTATCAGCGTTATCACTGTGAGTAGGCAGTGTGTTTCCGTAAACCCGGAAGTGTTGTTTTTGTTTTTTTTCAGCTTATGTAACCGTTTTCCTAAACCTAACCTTAAACCTGACTCAGAGGATCAACCCTAAACCTAACCCAGTTACCCTTCTGCCTAAACCTAACCAAGACTTTAAACCTATCGCCAGAGCCTTTACTCGAAAGTTTAACACGTAGCTAAAGACGGAGCCTGCTGTCATCGCTTGTAACGGTGACAATGTACCTTTAAACCTCCTAGGAGGTACAGGAGGGGAAATCTGACCGCTACGTATGGGGATGATAACTGATAATGGCCATTTAATGGTTGATAACATCCGAAGAGGGTGCAGTTTTACAGTTCAAGTGGGTCATTAATAAAGCTTTGAGTATTTATTAAAAATATGAGAGAAATCACGTGATGTACATCATATATCAAAACAACGGCACCAATATATCAATAACGGTGATCAAAATGTCGAGAAAACAATCCAATTTACTTTTCCCCCCCCCCAAAGTATTCTCATCGTATAACTAATCAACTGAGAATTGAAGCACATGAAGGCAGTGGCAATGGAGGTAGTACTTGATGTGGTAGGATCAGTGCTTAATTTGAGTTGGATCCTGCCAGAACAAGATCCGGGAACTCTCATTTTGACCGCGTGTTACGGCAACTGTTTGCTCGGATCCGGCAACTCAAAGCTCCACAAATGTCCAAAGTCATTACGCATTTTTATTTGGATTATTTGTTAAAAATATGAGAGACGTTGCCCAGTCTGTGGAGTGGATGTTCCAGCCGCAGTACGTGCACCAGCTCGCGCACACGCTCCTGTCCAGCAGAGATGTGGACGGCAAGTCCCGCGGGGATGAGCGTCTTCATCCACCTTCAGCTGTGCACCCTGCAGACAGTGCATGTCTTACACAGGAGTGTCTCCAGACAGCTGCAGAATGCACAAAACTGCTGATGTGTCTGAACTCATGCATACATTTCAGAGATAAATAAAAAAGCTTACAGTAAAAAAATGAGAAATGTTTTGAGTATTATTCACATTACTGTACACCACGTTTCAAAACAACGGCACCAAATAACAGCGATCAAAATGTGAAAAGACAATCCCAATTTATTATGTAAAATAAACGGATGGATTGTCCTTAGCTGGACAACAGAGAACTGAAGCACCTGGAGGCAGTGGTAATAGTTTGGAGCAGGAGGAGCAATAACACGCAGGACTGAATTCAGCTCAGAAGAGTTTGGGTTGGACAGTGAAGTGTGTGTGTGGACGCTTGACAGAATCAGAATGCTCGGCTTGTTGTTGTTGCTCTCTAAAATAGGCAGCAATTCACTGCTCTCCTATGCATTGCAATGGCAGTCCACAATTCAACCTTTATTTATACAGGTTGTTCTCATTGAGCCTCGAGGACTAATTTACAAGAGAGACCTGATTTTAATTAGTTTAATCAAATGTTTACAGATGTGCAGGAAATGGCATCTCTTTTATTCCAAATTTTCTGGGGGGGGGGGATGCACAGACCCCCCCCCCCCCATTTGTGTTCCGGCAACAGCTGGTTTACAAATAAAGCTGGGCAGGATGGTTGAGAGAAGCAGAGCATGCTCTATTCACACAAGGAAAGAGCTAAAATACACCAGAATGCAGGAAATGGCATATACCAGGACTTTTTATAAAAAGTTCCGGGGGAGGACCCCCCCCCCCCAAAGCTATTTGTGTTCTGGCATTGGTTTACAAATTGGTTGTGTTTCAGCGATGGCATTGTCAAGTGTTCAGAAACTGTACTCTTATAGTGGTGGCTATAAAATATAACATTATTACAAACAGGAAGTGACCACAATGAAGGGGGACTGTTGTGAAAAGTGTTCTCTCTGGTGGCAATTCTTCAAACAACACAAGTCTACCATCCACCAGGACTCCTCTGTTAGTGTAACTGTTGTCCTGTTAGTGTAACTGTTGTCCTCTGACTTGTTTAAAAAGTTTGAGCCACACGTTTTATTTTGTTTCTTGCAGGCTGTCCTTCTACTCGGGCCACTCGTCTTTCTCCATGTACTGCATGCTGTTCCTCGCTGTGAGTACACATTTACACGCCGAGCTGTGAAATAT
>JBBPBX010042165.1:0-17872 GCA_038048925.1 Garcialebias charrua
GAGAGGGGTTGGACACTCTTCCACTCTGGAGTTGCCCCTGGTGAGAGGCGCCGAGCAGGAGTGGGCATACTTGTTGCCCCCCATCTTGGTGCCTGTACGTTGGGGTTCACCCCGGTGAACGAGAGGGTAGCCTCCCTTCGCCTACGTGTGGGGGGACGGGCTCTGACTGTTGTTTGTGCCTATGCGCCAAACGGCAGCGCAGATTACCCACCCTTTTTGGAGTCCTTGGAGGGGGTATTGGAGAGTGCGCCTCCTGGGGACTCCCTTGTTCTGCTGGGGGACTTCAACGCTCACGTGGGCAATGACAGTGAGACCTGGAGGGGTGTGGTTGGGAGGAACGGCCCCCCTGATCTGAACCCGAGTGGTGTTCTGTTGTTGGACTTCTGTGCTCGTCATGGATTGTCCATAACAAACACCATGTTCAGGCATAAGGGTGTCCATATGTGCTCTTGGCACCAGGACACCCTAGGTCGTAGTTCAATGATCGACTTTGTTGTCGTCTCATCTGATCTGCGGCCGCATGTCCTGGACACTCGGGTGAAGAGAGGGGCGGAGCTGTCCACTGACCACTACCTGGTGGTGAGTTGGCTCCGATGGTGGGGGAGGATGCCGGTCAGACCTGGCAGACCCAAACGTATTGTGAGGGTCTGCTGGGAACGTCTGGCAGAGTCTCCCGTAAGACGGAGCTTTAACTCCCACCTCCGGGAGAGCTTTGAACACGTTCCGAGGGAGGCGGGGGACATTGAGCCCGAGTGGACCATGTTTCGCGCCTCTATTGTCGAGGCAGCTTATCGGAGTTGTGGCCGCAAGGTTGTTGGTGCCTGTCGTGGTGGCAACCCTCGAACCCGGTGGTGGACACCGGCGGTGAGGGATGCTGTCAAGCTGAAGAAGGAGTCCTATTGGGCCTTTTTGGCCTGTGGGACCCCGGAAGCAGCAGATAGGTACCGGCAGTCCAAGCGGCATGCGGCTCGGGTGGTTGCTGAGGCAAAAACTCGGGCGTGGGAGGAGTTCGGAGAGGCCATGGAGAATGACTTCCGTACGGCTTCGAGGCGATTCTGGTCCACCATCCGGCGTCTCAGGGGGGGAAAGCGGTACGCGACCAACACCATTTATGGTGGGGATGGCGTGCTGTTGACCTCAACTCGGGATGTTGTGAGTCGGTGGGCGGAATACTTCGAAGACCTCCTCAATCCTACTGGCACGTCTTCCACTGAGGAAGCGGAGCCTGGGGACTTTGGATCGGGCTCTCCAATCTCTGGTGCGGAGGTCGCCGAGGTGGTTAAAAAGCTCCGCGGTGGCAAGGCTCCGGGGGTGGATGAGATTCGTCCTGAGTTCCTTAGGGCTCTGGATGTTGTGGGGTTGTGTTGGCTTACGCGACTCTGCAATATCGCGTGGACATCGGGGGCAGTTCCCTTGGATTGGCAGACTGGGGTGGTGGTTCCCCTATTCAAAAAGGGGGACCGTAGGGTGTGTTCCAACTATAGAGGGATCACACTCTTAAGCCTCCCTGGTAAGGTCTATTCAGGGGTTCTGGAGAGGAGGGTCCGTCGGATAGTCGAACCTCGGATTCAGGAGGAGCAGTGTGGTTTTCGTCCTGGTCGTGGAACACTAGACCAGCTCTACACCCTCAACAGGGTCCTGGAGGGTGCGTGGGAGTTTGCCCAACCAGTTTACATGTGCTTTGTAGACTTGGAAAAGGCATTCGACCGCGTCCCTCGGGGGGTTCTGTGGCGGGTACTCCGGGAGTATGGGGTACCAGGCCCATTGATATGGGCTGTTAGGTCCCTGTACGACCGGTGTCAGAGCTTGGTCCGCATTGCCGGCAGTAAGTCAGGCTCGTTTCCGGTGAGAGTTGGACTCCGCCAAGGTTGCCCTTTGTCACCGATTCTGTTCATAACTTTTATGGACAGAATTTCTAGGCGCAGCCAAGGTGTTGAGAGGATCCGTTTTGGTGGCCTTAGAATCGCTTCTCTGTTTTTTGCAGATGATGTGGTCCTATTGGCTTCATCAGCTCGTGATCTACAGCTTTCACTGGAGCGGTTTGCAGCTGAATGCGATGCGGCCGGGATGAGGATCAGTTCCTCCAAATCCGAGGCCATGGTCTTGAGCCGGAAAAGGGTAGCGTGCCCTCTCCGGGTCGGGGAGGAGGTCCTGCCCCAAGTGGAGGAGTTTAAGTATCTCGGGATCTTGTTCACGAATGAGGGAAAACTGGAGCGTGAGATCGATAGGCGGATAGGTGCAGCGTCCGCAGTGAAGCGGGCGCTGTACCGGTCTGTCGTGGTGAAGAGAGAGCTGAGTCAAAAGGCAAAGCTCTCAATTTACCGATCGATCTACGTTCCCACCCTCATCTATGGTCATGAGCTTTGGGTTATGACCGAAAGAACAAGATCTCGGATACAAGCGGCTGAAATGAGTTTTCTCCGCAGGGTGGCTGGACTCTCCCTTAGAGATAGGGTGAGAAGCTCAGTCATCCGGGAGGGACTCGGAGTAGAGCCGCTGCTTCTCCACATCGAGAGGAGCCAGTTGAGGTGGCTCGGGCATCTGGTTAGGATGCCTCCTGGACGCCTCCCTGGTGAGGTGTTCCGGGCATGTCCCACCGGGAGGAGACCCAGAGGAAGACCCAGGATACGCTGGAGGGACTATGTTTCTCGGCTGGCCTGGGAACGCCTTGGGATTCCCCCAGAGGAGCTGCTCCAAGTGGCTGGGGAGAGGGAAGTCTGGGCCTCCCTACTTAGGTTGCTACCCCCGCGACCCGACCCCGGATAAGCGGAAGAAAATGGATGGATGGATGGATGGATGGGTTCTGTAGACTGAAAAAAGCAAATGGTATTTCCTCTATCAGTTAAAGGGGGGGGGGGGATACCCCACCAGAGAGAGACAAAGAGGGCCTTTGTGATTGGTGGAAGGCAGGAAATATCCTGCAGGAGTATATAAACATGGGTATCCTCCTCCAGCGATAACGCAGAAGGCCCCGGGGTGAAGACAACTGGATTCAAATTAATCAGGTTGTATGAGGTCTTCCTTGAAACACATAAAATGTCTTTTCTTCCACCCTCTCTCCCCACTGTCTCCCTGGCTCTATTTTGAACAAATGTAATGACTTTTAGGAATAGGACAAATGTATTCTGTGACTCTTTTTTAAACTTATGATTAATTAAACTGGTTTTTTGGAACTTTAAATTATGAGTGTTTGTCGTGTTTTCAGCGTGTTTTTCCTTTCTGATCCAAAGTGAACCAAATAACGAATTCTGGGGCGGATAAGAATCAAAAAGCCAACAATTGGAGGTCCTACCGAGATGGTTGCACGCGCGGACAGGAAGGGGCAGAGGAGTCCAGAGCACTGATCACTGACCGGTCACTTCTACAAAAAGGTAAGCAGATTCCTGTTTAAACGAAATCTGTGATTGGACATTAATAGGCAAATTTTAACTCAGTGTGTTGGACTCATTAAGATAATGAAATAAGACAAGTATACGTATACATGAAGTAAATAATAATACCCAAGTCCCAGGTAAAAACACGCAGTGGTCGCGCCTACCAAAAAGCCGACGGGCTTTTGGAACAGAGGGATTAGGGGTTTTAGGATAAATAAATAATTTATCCGCCGCCGTTTCCTGTAACTCTGAGACCAAGTTCAACTGTAATCTTACTAGGTGGTGTCTAGTTTAAAACAGTGACAATTTAGACTTACTTATAATTAGAGATTAAATAAGCAAGTGCGGGACTGGGTGAGAGTTTTGAAATGAGTACGCTGACTTTCGCTGATAAAATAATCCGATAAGAGTTCCAAAATTTGGACCAGTTAAAAATAGAATAAAATTAGTCACAGAATACTAAATCTTTTTTATGTTCTAAACCAGTGAGGGTATGAGCACTGTGAGGAGTCAACACACGTCAAACCAATCTGATATTACACTCAAAAGGTTCTAAAAAAAAAAAAAAAATAAAAATAAATTCTTTTTTATTGCTGAGGTTTCTGGCGTCAGAGCTCCGCGTGCCTGTTGGGCTGGTCTGTTTGTCCGTGGTCTGTCCTGTGAGTTATAAGGCCAGCGTGAGCTGGTCAGTCTTAAGTGTTGTAAGTCTTGTTGAATTATAAGGCCAGCGTGTGTGTGTGTGGAAGAAGAAAAGAAAAAAGAGTTCCGGAGTGGTACACGGGAAAAGAATCGGACGGGCTGACTTGCCATAAGGAACGCGCAGTCTGTCTCGACCCTTCCAGTGTGGGAGGCACCCGTGTATTCACTGAGTCCTGGTTCCTGTGACAATAAAGATTAATAGCTGTGTGGTGTGTGCATGTTTTACTGTGAGAATGGACAAAGGTACAAAAGCTGAAATGGAAGGAAATTTTAGTCAGAAGTGCGGGAGCGCCTCATTTAAACCCATAGAAGAACAAAAGAAAATTATAACACAGGCAATAAATATATCAATGCAGGACAAAAAACAGGAAAAACAGCTCTTAAAAAAATTAGAGGAATTAACTGACAAAACAGGCAAAAGTAACGTGGTGAGTTTAATATGGGAAAAAATAAGGAAGTGTAGAGAAGAAACAGAGGAGTTTGAAAAGCAAAAGAAAGAGGCCAATGCTTTACAAAAAGGGAAATATAAAAAATTGTTGACTGCATCAGACAGCAGTTGCAAAGAGTGGTTTAAACTGGTTTTAATAGCACAAGGAGTGTTACATTTACTGACTATGGAGAAGAGTGAGAAAACAGGAATTCTTGAGCCTCCACCCTATAACAGCACCCCACCAGCACCATCGGTAAAAAGCATGTACCCAATATATCATGTAGAAGGGGGCGTGGTAAAGATAGAAGAAGCTCCCTCCACCTTGGAGCAAGAGAATTCCATGACATCAGAGAGTCTGGTTACTAAGAGTGAGGTGGGATCAGTGAGTGCATCAGACTTCAGAGACTTTATGAACACACATGGGTCCCAAAAGGCAGCTGTCAGCTCAATATCTATAACCCCTCCTCCCTTCTCTCCAATAACCCCCCCAAGGTCACAGGCGTCGTTTTACCACCCATCAGGGCAAGGATGTGTTCCTCCTGACGCTCCTGGGTGGGGAAACAGGCCTGAATTAACTGACAGGATGTTAAATCTGACACCCCACAACACATCTAGGCCCAGGAACCCCCCCTTGGCCGAAGGCCCTCTTCGGATCACTTCAGAGGTTATAACCTCTCCTCCTCTTCCATCCAATCGGATGGAAAACACCAGTACACCGCTTCCCCTCTACAACACCACACCCAGTACACCACTTCCTGTAACATCACACCCCATTAGTCTTATGGAGCATGAGGAGACGCAAGGGTTTGAAAATTGTTCTTTTTCCAGCAGCAGCTATCCCTTGTTCCAAGCAGGTACACAAGTCAGGTACAAACCTTTTGCTCTGGGAGACATTCAGGCCTTGGTGGAGAAATTGCCCCCCCTAACAGAGGGGGCCAGCAAATGGTTGAACTCAGTGGACAGCCTCACCAAAGGGATCACATTGGCAGTGGGGGATGTGAGAGCTTTGTTGGGGAGATGTGTCACTTCCACTAGGATGGATGAATTGGAACGGGCAGCAGGTTGGAATCGCACAGTTCTCGACTCAGAACCCATGACAAATCACTTAACCCTCCTGTTATGTTTGTTTCTGAGGTACAGCAATAATGTTCATGGGTCAATTTGACCCGGGGAGTGTTTAATCATGTAATAGTGTCAGAAACCCAAAAAATCCTCCAAAACCTTTTTGTATCTGATTATTAACTCCAATACTAACCATGTCAGTCAATATTTGTGCAATGATGTTTTTTTTATTTCTCATAAATAAAGGATAATGACGACTAACTCATTTGGACATAAACAATGTGATTTACATTTTTTATGTTTGCTGAAAAAACCTACACACAAAAAAACAATAATTATCCTTGAAATTGATTTTTGTAAAAAAATTTATGTTACATTTTATTTTATTTTTTTCAAAGGGTGATCTTTATAATTGAACTTGAGACACATTTACTGTTCTGGGTCAAATTGACCCGCTCATTAAAATCAAGACAAATGAGTCATGAAGATTTGTGTGGGTGGAGTTTTCCCACGGGAACAGAAAAGGTTCCCGTCAAAAGTTGTATAAACACCTGCTTTCTCACAGTTTCCTTGTGAAGTAAAGAGAATAGTGAGAAAGTGGGTTTATGTGCATGTGTGCATGTGTGTGTGTGTGTGTGTGTGTGTGTGTGTGTGCGTGCGTGTGTGTGTGTGTGTGTGTGTGTGTGTGTGTGTGTGCGTTGTGTGTGTGTATGTGTGTGTGTGCGTGTGTGTGTGTGTGCGTGTGTGTGTGCGTGCGTGCGTGTGTGCGTGCGTGCGTGTGTGTGTGTGTGCGCGGTGTGTGTGTGTGTGTAGTGAAATATGTCTCATAGTTTCAAGGAAACAAATAGAATTGGAAATGTTTTTACCCTTTTTACCATTCATTTTGACTGCCGGGTCAAATTGACCCGAACAGTATCGATGTAACAAGTAGACGCAGAGAGTGGTACAAATGTGTAAAGTGAATCATTTTCAATTTATATGTTGATTGGAACTATTAAGACAAATAGAAAAAGTTTCATGCAGAAAAAATATTTTTAACTATTTTTAAAAAAAATGTAAACTTTAAAACGGGTCAATTTGACCCGTAACATAACAGGAGGGTTAAATAGGTTCTCAGGAGCCCTTAGGGAGGCTTACCCACTCCCGGAGGGTTCAGGGGTGCCTAAGTTTCATTGGAAACCTGGACAGAACCCCACAGTTTATTTAGATCAGTGTAAGCAAGAGTGGCATGATAGAACACACTGCCACGGGCAAGGTGCGGGACAGAGATATTTCTTTAGACAAGCTATCCTTGATGGTGTTCCAGCAGCTGTCAGTAAAGCAATAAAAGCAAACCCTGACCTTCCCACTGCTGATGCAGAGAAATGGGAACGTCACTTAATTCATCATCTGCAGGAAGTAGCAGATGAGGAGGTAAAAAGTTCAGCTGATTTAAAAGACATGCAAACTCAGCTGCTGAAATTACAACTAAAGCAAGCTAGAGATGTGGTGCAATCAAAGAAAGAGGCCAAACAGATGGTTACTGGGGAGGGAGGTGTGTTTAACACCCCACAGCAGCACACGGCACCCCAGCCATATTATAACAACTCATCTCAGGGTCCGGTCAGGGGGCAGTGGAGGAGAGGAGGAAGAGCGCGGGGCAGGGGCTATAGCCGAGGTAACCTGCAGGGAAACAGAGCACAAGACGTCTGCCATTTTTGTCTAAAGCCAGGACATTGGGCCCGTGAATGTTTTCACAAACAAGCACAGTCACAGAGGGAAGGACGCCTTCACTCAGCTCCCAACTCACAGATGGCTCCAGCTGGCCAGCACCCGGCTCCACAAAGAGAGTGGGCCCATGGCTCAGGGTCCAGCTCTTCATACCAGCAATGACACACCCCACAGAGAAACCAGTCCATAGGGGGAGGTGCAGACCCTATGATACGGATGAAAGTCATGAACAAGGACTTGTCCTTCTTGGTGGACACAGGTGCCACATACTCCACGTTGAATGACCTGGACTTTTCCGAACACGCCACATCTGACACGGTGTCAGTGGTGGGCTTCTCTGGGGTGCAACAAAAACTGCATTTAACTGAACCTCTCCTAATCACAGCAGGACCGCAGTCTTTGACTCATCCTTTTGTTTTGTCTAAGGATGTACCAGTAAACCTGCTGGGTAGAGACTTGTTGAAAAAGATGGGGGCGACCATTTTGTGTGAACCAACTGGGCTGAAAGTCACTCTGCCCAATGGGACTTGTTGGACTTGTTCACAATCATCTTCCTCTCCAGCCTCACAATGTCTGCTTAAACCAACGCAGGAGGAGGTCGCTGACATCTACTGGGCTTTGCTACGCCCTGAAACAACACAGCAACTGGGCATCTACTCTGCGTACTTGTCTTGGAAGCCATGGCTTGATGCTCTGCGACCCTATGTTCCCCCTCCAGATCCTATACATCTGACACTCTTTTATGACCGTGACTCTGATG
Organism: Garcialebias charrua; assembly: GCA_038048925.1. Classification (NCBI taxonomy): domain Eukaryota; kingdom Metazoa; phylum Chordata; class Actinopteri; order Cyprinodontiformes; family Rivulidae; genus Garcialebias; species Garcialebias charrua. The sequence continues at coordinate 8,036 of JBBPBX010042165.1, forward strand.
ATTGTTTTAGAGAGCATTTTGCCTCTACTTTGCAAGATACTGAGTGGGTTTTGACCTCAGATAAGATCATTGTAGGTCCTCAGGGGGTGGCCTCACATGTCACCCTATCACCATCTCAACTTGAATGGTATAGGATGTCATCTGAAGCAGCACCACATGTCTCACTTGCTCTTTCACCTTCACACCAGGCTAAGGATTTAGGACCCATGGTAAAAACAGTCATGGATGCCCTAGATTGGTGTCCCACACAGCTTCCATCAGTTGCTTTTTCACCATCAACAGATTGCTATATTATTGATGTTTCAGCTCAGGATTTGGGTAAATTAGATCATGAACTTATTTCAAGAGAACATGGCAGGGAAAAGACTGATCACACAGAGGTCCCTGCCATGCTTGATACGCTCCCACAATCCCTTTGGTCTCAAGGTCCAGAGGATGTGGGATTAGTAAACTGCGATCCCATCACTTTTGAACTTCTCTCCACTGAGCCAATATGGTTGTATCAATACTCACATAAGCCAGAAGCCGCAGAGGGGCTGAGCAATACGGTTTGGGGGTTGCTAAATGCAGGAGTATTAGAACCGTCTAATTCACAGTGGAATACTCCCATTTTGCCAGTCGAGAAAGCAGGTACAGGAAAGTACAGAATGGTGCATGACCTTAGGTCAATTAATGCAATCCTTAAGACCCATACCTGCCCTGTTCCAAATCCATACGTGGCGTTAACAAACTTGAACCCAAAACAAAAATGGTTCACTTGTATTGACTTAGCCAACGCCTTCTTTTGTCTCCCTTTGTCAAATGATGTACGAGACATTTTCTCTTTCACTTTTAATGGCCAACAGTATCGATACACGCGTCTTCCTCAGGGGCTTGCATTGTCCCCTGGAATATTCAATCAGGTACTAAAAGACCTGTTGGTTAAACTTCCTCTTCCTGAAGGCACCACTTTGCTTCAATATGTGGACGATTTATTGATAGCATCAGAATCACCTGAAGACTGTCTCAAAGCCACCCATGACATTCTTCTTCTTCTTCATGATGCGGGTTTCAAAGTGAGCAAAACAAAACTTCAAGCCGTCCGCACCCAGGTATCCTTCTTGGGACGGTTAGTCTCAGCTCGAGGAACAACGCTCTCTCCTGAGCACAGAGTTTCCATTTTGAATCACCCAAAGCCTAGCACGGTACAGGAAATGTTGTCTTTTCTGGGGTTGACAGGGTATAGCAGACATTATATACCTGATTACAGTGAACTCACTACTTCTCTTCGAAACATGGTTAAGGAACAGGGGATGAGAAAATTAAAGTCCAAGCTCGTTTGGAGCCTTGAAGCTGAACAGTCTTTCATAACTCTCAAACAACTTTTGACTCGGGCTACTGATTTAGCCCTACCTGATTACACCTCACCTTTTTACCTTGATGTTTCTGAAGCAAAAAACACCATTAATGGCATTTTGTTTCAGAAAAAGGGGGGGAATAGACAGATACTGATGTACACCAGCATTCTTCTGGATAGTACTGAAAAACGTCATCCACCATGTAGTCATAAAGTTCCTGATAAACCATTACATTCCTAGACATGGGTTTCCTGAAAAATCAGATCTGATAATGGTACACATTTTAAAAACGCAGACCTGCAGGCTGTGGAAAAAATGTTAGGATTAAAGCACGCCTTCGGGACCGTGTACCGTGCACTTTGAGATTTTTATTAATGAAAAGTGCATTATAAATGGAATTCATTATTATTATTATTATTATTACCACCCCCAGTCCCAAGGCAAGATCGAAAGGATGAATCAGAACATAAAACAAAAATTGAGCAAAATCTGTGCACAGACCAAATTAAACTGGGTTGACGCTTTGCCAATTGCATTAATGATTGTAAGAACTTCTGTTAATAATGGCACTGGTTTCTCTCCCTATGAGTTAACTACAGGTCGACCTTTCCCTGGACCGAATGCTTGTTCTCTGCCCAACGAGGACCGAAAGATGGACCATAAGGTATACTTTGATGAGTTAAAAGCTTTAGTAACCAACTTTACTCAGCAGGTACACGAGAAAAGGGGTCCACCAGGAGACCCTGACCTACCCACAGCTGAGTGGGTGCTGCTGAGGATCGTTAAGAGAAAGTGGGCGGAGCCTCGCTGGGCAGGTCCTTTCCAAGTGACCGAGAGAACCTCACATGCGGTCAGGCTGAGAGGAAAGGGGGAGGTCTGGTACCATTGGAGTCAGTGTGCTCCAGCCCGTGAACCAGGAAGGAGCTGAGAGGATCGAGCGGGACAACAAGAGGAGCTCGCGTTCGAACTCTTGTACCTTGGTAGACCAAAGTAGCCGAGTAAGTTGCGTGCGAGGCTCAGAAGGACTCTGTTTAATGGAGCCACTCGGTGCTAGGAATATGCACACATAGAACAGACACCTAAAACGATAAAAACACTACATATTAGAGTCTCACATTACACGAAGAAAACTCGGGAACATAGGAGGACATTCTCGAGCACCCAAGGGGAATGCCCCTGAGTACGTGTAAAAAGTATATTAATGTTTCTGTGATGATGATATAAATCTTGTGTTCTTTCTCTATTTTTGTGTGTTCAAGGGAGACACCTGCCTTGCCGCTGGAGGAGGAACTTGGAACTTAAGGTTCATAATTCTGCAATATTCTAAAGCGCTTACTATTATTATCGTTCATTGTTTGCATATATTTCATTATATTCTACAATTTGCATATTAATAAATTGATTTAAAATGTGGTGGCCAGACAAAAGGGTCACTATGGTAGTTGGAATAAGTGGAATAAGTATGGTAATTTTGATTGTCCTCCTAGAACATTTTTGCGTAATCCCTGGGAAAAATGATTGTGAAGTTTATAGACATAAGAGGGAGTATGGCGCGCACCAAAAAGTCCTCAAACTAGAGTATATCGCAAACCAGACTACCACTTTCACGTTCGATTTATGCGATGTAATTGATTGTGCAGGCCAGAATATTTCATTCAGGCATGCAGATATATACATGTGTCAATGTCCACCTATGGCTTTACAATGCCCACAGAGCTGCGCTTGGGAGGAAATTGTACTATGTGCTGGCCAAAATGTCCAATGTAGCGGGGATAAGGTAGTTTTACAACAAGGGTACTGGGTACTTTCCCAGCCTAAGTCGGATCGGCCAGGATTTCACCAGTTTTGGACTAGCAAGTTCACTCTCCAGAGGGATTTCTCCCTCACCCAGAATCCGGTTTCCTTGTCTATTAAAGCGGTGTCCACTTTTGAAATGGACGAACATCCGTTCAATTTTCATGTTATGAGAGTGATAGTGAACTCCTATCCACCAAAATATGGGTCATTACGAATTGAAATGGTAAACACTATCAGCTCCCTAGGTAATTCTTCTTTTCCCCCTGTGACCCCGCATCAAACTTCAGACATAATCACCACCGATTACACAAAGTTAACTCCGGTCGAGGTAATCGCAATGTCTACCGGATATCATGACAATAATATATGGCTGGCATGGTTATCGGAGGCGGCAAAGCAGGCCTCGTTGTCTGAATGCGTGGCATGCGCCGCAGCACGCCCGCTGTTGTACACTGAGCCGGCTCCCTTGTTCCCAGAGGATACATGGGGGTTTGATTGCATGCTAAACTTGACCAGAACGCAGATGCACGCTAATTGTACAACCTTAAGTGAAGTGTTTCCCTTAGCCGGGAATCACACCAAAGCTGGCCCGTTCCATGCTACAAAACGCAATGATTACTTCTGTTTTAATTTCACGAGTCCAAATGCCAAAATAAATGTGGGCATGATTGACCCAAGCTGGTGCAATGAGACGAGGCCAACGAGCACAGAAAAAGGGACCCTGAAGTGATGAGACAACTGTTTTTGTTAAAAAACTATAACTTGGAGGATTTTGAAAAAACGGATTAAATATTGTATATATATGCGTTTTAACTGCGGTATTAGGTGTGTGATTTTATTTCTTTTGGGATGGACCTCAGCAGAATGAGGTCCAAAAGGGGGTTTGTTATGAAATAAAATAATTTTGTCTTTGTGTTTTCATTATATCGAAGAGGTTTTTCATACGATGTTAAAAATGATCAAGTTTCTCTCATAAAATGGTAAGGGTTTTCTGAGAGGAGACAGAATGTGAGCATCTACTCATGTGAGGCTTTGGGACTTAAGGAATGCTTGAAGTTGGGTCTCTTCTGGTCTTTGAGTGGCTTGTGGCAGGGGGGCTTGGTGCCTTTCTGTCAGTTTTATGACTTCACAGATTTATATGACTGGCAAGGAGACACTGGCCTCTTTGTTCTGGGTGTTAAGCCACACTTCCCCCTCTCAGCCTCATGTGAGTTGGAAGAAAGGTGTCCAGCTCTGAAAACTGTGTTCACTTGAAGGCGCAGAGAACATGGTTGCATAAAACGTAGTAAAACAATTAATACCTTGATCATAAAGCACTTGTGCATTAATTATATAATAGTTGTGAAGTAGTTTTCAATCAGATTAAAAGTAGAACTGTGTAAAGTCAGCCTGTATAAATAAAGGTTGAATGAATGAATATTATCCTTCACTCTTTTACCAAAAAAGAGTTCAGCAGCTGAAAAAACAAATGGTATTTCCTCTATCAGTTAAGGGGGAAAATACCCCACCAGAGAGACAAAGAGGGCCTCTGTGATTGGTGGAAGGCAGGAAATATCCTGCAGGAGTATAAAAACATGGGTATCCTCCTCCAGCGAAAAAGCAGAAGGCCCCGGGGTGAAGACAACTGGATTCAAATTAATCAGGTTGTATGAGGTCTTCCTTGAAACACATAAAATGTCTTTCCTTCCACCCTCTCTCCCCACTGTCTCCCTGGCTCTATTTTGAACAAATGTAATGACTTTTAGGAATAGGACAAATGTATTCTGTGACTCTTTTTTAAACTTATGATTAATTAAACTGGTTTTTTGGAACTTTAAATTATGAGTGTTTGTCGTGTTTTCAGCGTGTTTTTCCTTTCTGATCCAAAGTGAACCAAATAACGAATTCTGGGGCGGATAAGAATCAAAAAGCCAACACTCGGCAGCTTAAACAGTTGCAGGCCTCGAGAGCAATACACCGAATCAAGCTCGAAGACGGGACTCTTCTCACAGACCCGGATAAAATTAATGATAGCTTTGAAGCCTTTTACGCTAAAGTTTATCAATCGCAAGGAAAATTGGACGTTGAAAAAATGGAGAGGTTTTTTGGAGACCTAAATCTGCCAGGTCTGGCGACGGACTCAGCGGAAGAGCTGGAGGCTTATAACTCTACGTGAGATTGAGTCGGTCATTTCTGCTTTTCCTAATAATAAAGCACCAGGTCCTGACGGGTTCAGCATGGAGTTTTTCAAAACGTTCAGCTCCGCACTGTCGCCTTTACTTCTGCGTTTGTTAAATCACTCTAGGCAAATAGCTAAACTTCCTCCTACGTTATACAATGCCAATATTTCACTCATCCTGAAACCGGGCCGAGACCCGGGATCCATATCATCCTATCGCCCAATTTCCTTGTTACCCGTAGAAACCAAAATTCTTGGGAAAATCCTTGCCAACAGGCTCAGAATATATATAGGTTCAATCATACACCAGGATCAGACTGGCTTTATGCCGGGTAGACACATGTTTTTTAACCTACGACGCCTTTTCAATATATTATACTCGGACCAGACAGACAAGGCCTTAATTATGTCATTAGATGCACAGCGAGCCTTTGATCAAGTTGAATGGCCGTATATGATGTATGCTCTCAACAAATTTGGTTTCGGGCCTCGGTTTGTAAAATGGATTGAAATAATTTACTCACACCCAATGGCTTCTGTTATTACTAACCAAAATATTTCTAGTCCTTTTGCTATTCACAGAGGGACTCGCCAAGGCTGTCCGCTCTCTCCGTTTCTTTTTGCAATTGCTATTGAACCCCTGGCTGCCAGCATTAGGCAAGACCCTGAAATATTACCCATCGAAAAGTTTGGTCATAAACATCACATCTCGCTCTATGCCGATGACATACTCTTGTACATTTCGGAACCGCAGGCTTCAATGTCTCCCCTTTTAAAGAAGATTAAAACATTTGGCAGCTTCTCCGGATTCTCCATTAATTGGGATAAGAGTGTAATAATGCCACTCTCATCCGAAGAAGATCTGACCTTTTTGAGAGAAACGTCTTTTCAGATAACTTATAAAACCTTCACATATTTGGGGGTGACGATAACAAGGAGACCGGAGGATCTCTTACAACTGAATTGGCAGAATAAAATTATGCAACTTAAGCAGAATATAGATTTTTGGAAGACTCTCCCTCTATCTATGGTCGGCAAAATTAATGCAATTAAAATGGTGGTATTGCCACGGTTTCTTCATCTATTCCTTTCTGTTCCATGTTTTATAAGTATGTCATACTTCAAACAGTTAGACTCCATCATCATTCCCTTTATCTGGGGGTACAGGAATGTTAGAATTTCCAAAAAACATCTATGCAAAACAAAAGCGATAGGGGGATTTTCATTGCCAGATTTCAAATTATATTATTGGGCTTCTCACCTATCCATTATAGCATGGTGGAAGAAAGGCCCGCACCAGTCTCACAATCTCTGCCCTGCTTGGCTATCCTTAGAACAACGACATTGTCATAATACGTCTTTGGCTGCCCTCCTTAACAGCCCTACTAAAATAAAATAAAAAGCTTTACAATAATAATCTGGTTATTGGCAATACTATAAGAATTTGGAAACAGATACGGAGTTATATAAAAGCTCCGGCAGTCTACTTGGATGCTCCCATTTGCGAAAACCACTCTTTTGTTCCGGGTCTCAGCGATGTCGGTTTCCAGATGTGGAGAATGAAGGGTATCCATATGGTAGGGGATCTGTACGTTGATGGCACGCTTGCGTCCTTTACTCAGTTGAGCTCTGTATATGATGTTCCACGGTCGGGATTCTTTCGTTTTCTACAGATTAGGGACTACGTTAGTAAAAATATATCAAATTTTAGAACTCTTACCAGGCACGAGACTCTGGAGGCAATAAATAAATTTGATCCGGTTAATCATGGGGCAGTGTCATACTTTTACAGCATTCTCAATAATGTACCGGTAGACCTAACTAAAATCAAGAAAGTATGGGAGGATGAGATGGGACAGCAGATACCTGACGATGTGTGGGAGGAAAGTTTGAAGAGTATACATGACTGTTCAGTTAACTCTAGACATAATCTTATACAATTCAAAACATTGCATAGACTTTATTATTCGAGAGAAAAATTAAGTACTTTTTATCCGAATGAGTCACCAATGTGTAATCGGTGTAAAGCTGCAACGGGCAACTTGCTCCACTCCTTTTGGTCATGTATACAGCTGCATACATTTTGGAAGAATTTTTTTTATTTCTTTTCCACCGCTTTTGGGAAACAATGGGATCCGGATCCCCTGGTTGCAATTCTCGGAGCTCCAGGGGTTTTGCCCCTGGCCAATAAATATGAGAAAGTAGCCATTTTGTTTGGTATGGTGATCGCTAAGAAGTTGATCTTGAAGGTTTGGAAGAAGGACTTTGTACCCACATTTGAACAGTGGTTGGGAGAATTAGCAAACACATTGTCTCTGGAAAGATTGAGATATTACAACGAGGACAAAATGAACATGTTTGGGACAATATGGGACTCTGTACTAAAACATATTCAATGAAGGTATCGTAGTTGATCATTAGACTAATGTCCGGTATTATATGAGCCCTTGCTCTCTGGTGTATTGTTGAAATGGTGTGATTCATAATCTGGTGTATTTACCTTATGTTGTTTTGACTGTATGACCTTTACTATTCGATGTGCTGTTTGGTTTGGTTTGGGAGGGGTGTTGATGATATTGTAGTTTGTTTTATTACTAAAAATGCCACACAAAAAAAGATTAAACAGACACTTTGATCTTAGCAGGAAAACTGTGTGTGACTTGTATGTTTATTGTACATCTGAGGTGACTTGTACAACTGTATGTGTTTTCACTTTTTCTTTTATTTGTCACAGTTTCTCTTTAATAGATGACATCGTTATTTTTAAGGGAGTCTGTGTTTGTTTTCTTCTAAACAGCTGTGCAGATCCTTCACAAGCCTGAAAATATGATAAAACATTAAACATTTGGGTTGATTTGAAATATCATAAAACAGACCTGTAATTACTGTTAATTTGTCGGGTCGGTGGGGTTTGAAAATTATAACTGTGGGCTGGAGCCGGTTCGGAACAGATTTTTGGGACTGAATGCAACTTTAATGTAAAGCACAAAGATCACCAGCCCTGGGCCATTACCGCTTCACCATGCGGTCACAAAACTATGGCCCCGAGTGTAAACTGAATCTTCTTCAGAGCTTGGCCACGCCTCCCAGGAGGAGTCACCACCATTGACCAATGGGAAGTCCAATCCTATCATGTGACCCAGCTTTCAACCAATAAAATATCGCCAACTTGTGTTCTATAATTGGTGGGTGCATGAATGTTGGGATTTGTAGGCGTGTAACTAAAACTTTTTTTTTTTTTTTGCTGGAAATGGAAATCTGATCGTGTTTTAACACAATATCATTAAGATCCACATTTCATTAAGTTAATATATTATCTGATAAGAATATACTTCAAAGGCATTAAACTCCTAATTTAATTGGGCATTCGTGTTTGTGAACTGCGGCTGTAAACAGAAAATCCGTCCATGTGTCCAAAAGGACGCAAACCTTTTCCACGTGACCTTTAGGGAGGGAAGTCTGAGTTTGTCATAATTGTTCCCATACAATGATGAAATTAGTTCCCTGCCCTTAACATATCACATGAGAGACACAACCAGGTGGAGCAGTGAGCAGCTATATAAGCTCCCAGGGAGCAAATGGGGATTGGGTGTCTTGCTCAGAGACACCATGACATGTGGAGAAATTAGTCTAATTTCTATAAAACTCGTTAAAAACAAAATAAATCATTCATCTGTGTGAGCTTCTTGTTTAAATTAATTATCGAATGATACAGTTTTATGTTTACTTAAAAAAAATCAGAATTGGTATGAAGTAAAAAGGTGAAAGCAAACATTCTTTCAGTTTGCTTTGACGTTTTTGTGAACAGTTGGAATTACAAACAGGCTTAAGGGAATTAACTGTCAATCTGCAGGAATATAAATCCCAAATGAAAGTTTATTTTATCAGCTCGATGTTTCCAAACTGTGTCGGTGCAGCCGATAAGCTCCATCACCGTTCAGATGTACTTCTTGTTGTTCAGTTCGGATTGTTCTTGCTTCTTTTAGCAAACAGTTAGATGTTTTTCCCTGTGGCGTTTTATCTGTGTCGTCTTTTCGCTGCCATGGCCAAAATGACAGGTTTTGCAAAGCGTCAGTCACACGGCGAGGAAGCTGTTTTGACTCGTCCTTCGTCCCCCGGTTGTCAAATCAACGCAGTTCCTTTCGTTTTGTACGGAGGGACTGTGTTTTGCCCAAAGGCATCTTTCTAGAAGCTTTGTGTCTTTACAACAATTCCTTCAACTTAGAGCCTTCAAAACACATCAGGACTCTCTGTGAAGAACTGTCCGTCTTCTCTTTGACCAAAAGAAATAAAATTGCTCCGAGTCATCTTCGACATTTGTTCTGGAGGTGATCGTTGATTTTCAGCTTTTTCTGCCGATGCTTGTTTGGTGATGGTTAAATTTTTTTTTTTAGATGTGACCCGTTTGCGTTTGTGTTGTTTGAATAATTTAAACTCACTTTCAAAGTGCTAAATGAAGTCACATTAGCCTAAAGTTATTTTCTATATTGAAAAGAAAACTGAAGCAGCTCAAACCGCTCAGATGAACTTTTTACATGCATCACT
>JBBPBX010042165.1:18247-28521 GCA_038048925.1 Garcialebias charrua
ACCTTGTATGTTACCCTGTGAATGGAAGGAGTGGTGGCGCAGAGGTTAGAGAAGGTGGACCTCTTATCAGAAGGCCGCTGGTTCAACTCCCAGTACCAACAACATCAAAAATGTGGGAGGGATTAGTGAAGCACCCACACCTGCCTCCACCCTCATTTCTTCAACTCTGGGCCCTTGAGCAAGGCCCTTACACTTTTTAATTATTTGATTATAATTTTAAAGGGGACCAAATGTAGGTTATATAATTTTTTGTGGTGTATCTGTGGGCTTTCCAGACCATTTTCATTCAATTTTATACACAAAATAATGCTTAGATAATAAAATATCCCCTTTCTAATTCTGCCAAATTTCACTTCCGTTCAAAACGACCGGTTTATGATAATGAGGTCTGAAAGCCACGCCCTACAAAGATCTGTTTACATTAACTACGCCCTCTGTAAAAGCCAGTATCTCTAATATGTTGTTGTTTTAAAATTAGCTCTTTTTTATTACTCATTTGACTTACTGTTAGTGCTAGCTTAAGATAACTTACCGAAAGCTGTCAGCGCGCCGCCATTTGCAGCTTCTTTTTTTTAGCATTAGCCCACCTCCGAGGCTAATGATAGCTTTTCCTCCTCCGAGCGGACGGTGCTAGCTCCGCTCGTTGCATGCGGCGCTTTTGGGAGCGATCGCTGCTTCAGTCCACACACAAACAAAGTTCACCGAGTGTCTCCAGTTAATTTATCCGCATGAGGCAACCTCTGACCGGACCCCCGGACCTCAAGCCAGCAGCTCCGAGCAGCTCCCGCACGCAGATGGTGTCTTCGCCGGCGGTCTGCTCGTTTTATTTCTCCCGGCTGCGTGTTGAGAGCGATCGCTAAAAATTGAACTAAAACGTAAAAATAACAATTATACTTTATTTATAAAGCCATTTAAAACAACCACAGCTGCAACAAAGTGCTGTACACATGAAATCTCTCCGAAACAAAAGGCTTAAAAAAAAAAAATAATGCCATGACCGGAGAAGCAAACCCCGGTCCTTCGGGTGACAGTCCAAATCATTACCTCTAGGCCAACCTGGCAGTTATGCTAAAAGCAGTCCTTCATCGTATAAGAAACAAATACAACCACCTACATTTAGAACGCTGAAGTTTTGATTAGATTTTGATGAAGTGAAAAGTATTCTTAAACTAAATAAGTTGCTAATCTGAAAAGTATATCGATCAGTGGTGCTTGTACGTTACAGACTGTCGCCCCGCGAGAGTGTGTGTGTGCACAGTTTCAACGTCTCGGCAACCGTGACGTGTTTTATACTGAAGTGGGTGGAGCATCACCAGGGGTTGCTAGGTGAGGGGCTGGACTCAGGTTTGAGGTGGTTGGCTGCGGTTTGTGACGTCACAAACCGCAGGAAGTGGGAAACGAAGTGTATTTATCAAAGATAAATAAATCTACTTAGAGTAAATAAACCACTGGGTGCATTTTTTTGGCCTTAGGACTGTTTTTTTATGAAGTAAATACCCAAAGTTGAGTAAAAAAACCATTAAAAAGTGAATTTTGAATATGTGGTCCCCTTTAAATTAAAAATGTTAATTAGATAATAATATTAAAAGAACAATACCTCTTCTTGAACGGTTGAGATGGTTGAATTTTTCAGTCATCATCATCATCATCATCATCATCAGGGCAGGGCTTTAATCATCTCCGGGGCTTTTTGACAATAACAGTTTTAACTTTTTCATAAAGTGCTGAACTTTTTGACTGAAGTGTTGACGTGATGGATGTCGCAGCGACACTCACAAACTTTAAAGTCAGCACATCAACAACATTCAGATGTAGATCCAGAGCTTTAAAAACTCCTACAGTTTGTGTTATTGCTCTGGACTGATCTGAATTACCTGATGAAGGATGTTTAAATGCAGCTGCTGTTAGCGCTGTTTGCAACAAGCTGCTTTTCTTCGTTCACGTTCGGATGATGTCGTTTCAAGTCCATTAACAAGTTAGACGTGTTGCTGCTGCAGATCTAATCTCAGTGAAACAACGTCGACACACAGCTTTGGATTTGCGCTCGTCTTTTAACAAGAAAGCCATAACGTTCCCAAACAGGAGACCGCACACGAGATGCTAGGCTGCTAAATGCTGCGCGTGCTGCAAGATAATAGCGCCGTGCTGAAACGCGCCCAGGAAATTTAGTTCCGCGGCACACATATTCTCCCGTTAATAACGTTTAATGAGTGAAAAAATAACCGAAACGGTACGCAGGTGGACCGAACCGAACGTGCCGTATCAAAACGGTTCGGTACACCCACGTGTACTGTTACACCACTACTATAAATACCTAGTAAATGCCTTGTATGTTATCCATAAATGTTCTTAGTAAATATCCTGTATGTTACCTCATAAGTACCCAATAAGTACCATGTAAGGTTTTTAGCCAGTACATACCAAGTACTGTACCCTGTTTGTTACAACATAAGTATCCAGTAATAACTAGTATGTTACCCTGTCAGTACCCAGGAAGTACCGTGCATGTTACCCCATAGCTGTATCCACAATATTCCTGAGGGTGTCACTGTAGAAGTGAATGTGCATTGTACTTCCTGTCCGACACCGGAAGTGCCTGTATTCCATAGGCGGAGTATGGATCGCGGGTGTTTTTGAAAGTTATTTTCATTCATTTTATCGGAGCAAACACAGCTTTTGTTTAAACGGAACGTTTACTGAAATGTCCTACCGGGGTTCAGGTACCTGCTGTGCTGTTCGCGGCTGCACCAACAACCGGACCAAGCTAAATCTTTGGCTAAAACAACAGTGTTTTCAACACGGACCCAAAACAAAGAAAGAGTGTTCCTGCATCCTACTCTATGGCTGTGTCTGCGCGATCAGGTAACATCTGTAATTTCTTTTTATTCAGGGAGGGTTTATTAATGAGAGTTTTGGATGATTTACTGTCTTAAAATGATATATGTCAGGCGCGACCGGTGTTACAGAACACCGTGACTTTTAGCCGAGATAGCTGCTAACAAACGTTAGCCGAGAGACAGGAGCAAACGCGTTGCTATTTATGTATTTTTAAATTATGTCTGAACGATCAGGTAACATCTTTTTATTCGGGGAGGGTTTATCAATAGAGCTTTGGAGCGTGACGTCACTGGTCCGCGGCGCACAGCATTGTGGGAAAGAAAACAAAGAAATCGCCATTTTAAATGCCTTACTAAAAGAAGCTCTGTCTCTCGTTTTTTTGTTAGAATCTAAGAAGGTTGTAACAGTTTTGCAATGGTCTAAACATGCTGTGTTATTGGATGTAATGTCCGGTCACACGACCTGAAAGTAGATAGAAAACGGACTTTCAGTTTCTGTTTCCTGCTGGAAGCAGCGCGAGGGAGCTCATGTGTCGGACCTAACAAAAAGGAGATGAATGTCCTGAAATCAGCTGTGAAACGTCCTGATAGAACTTTCTCCATGTCCCAAAATAACTGCTAGTTTGTTCCAGACATCCTGGTGAGTGTATAAATTCGTTTTGTTGGAGTTGTGCCATAAATTTTGCCACAATTTTGTCCGGGTGTTTAGTTCAAAGAAGTGGGTCAGCCTAGTTTAGGTTGGGTTTATATTTTTTATATAACGTAGTCTGATTTTAGACAGAGTGGACAGCTGTGTTATTGTGAAATAAACTGTTTAAAGACCGTGTAAAGTGAATTTCAACATTTTCTTAAATAAACATTATAAATGTGATAATTGTAATCTTGTAAATGAGTAAAAAGTCTCAAAATTGTAGCTCAATTAATTTTGGAGTTATAGAGCAAACTGTGTATAAACATATTTCTGGTTCAGGATTTTTTAGGCGTGTTTTAAACGTGACCGCGTTTCGTCACGCGGTCCTCATTAGTAGAGCCCCCACCCCCTGCAGCTCCGGCCGTATAAATTCGCCTCGGTGGAGCCGTTCACTCGCGAATCGCAGACAGCATCAGATAGCAATAGCATAGATATTTTGTTCATTGTTAGCTAGCTAATCAATTATGCCTCGTTCGTGCATCTTCCCTGGATGTCGCAATGGTCAGGGCACCCGTACAAATCATAACATGTTTTTATACTGCGTCGTTTTATGCTGAGTATCTGTAATGCCTGGTTGGGACAATGGTTAGAGCGCTTGCCTTCCGTCCCAAAGCCCACGGGTTCAAATCCCGCATGGTGCAACTCTTTTTTTTTTTTTTTTTTAATTCATTCCAGATTAAAAACACACAAGAAAACTATTTACAAAAACAGCGTAACTCTTGGAAAAAGTAGCTGCTGTTACAGACAGAACTCGGATAAAAACAGAGCAGGTTTACTGGCTCTGCTGTCTGCCTCAGTGCCTCTCCACTGTGGGACACGAGCAGGACCAGCGCAGCTGCCTGAAACCACGCCCACGCACTGACACGCCCCTAGCGTTCCAGACCAAGAGAAAATAAGGTTTTTTCATGATTTTTGAGACTTAATTTTATAAGGTAAACAATGTTTTTAATCAGTCAGATTTAAATGGGTGATTAATAACACATATTTATGCCATGTGACAAACTAAAAACACACATTTAATTTCACTTTACACGGTCTTTAAAGTTTCTAGTGTGTTTTCACTGTTACTGTATTAATACTGATCTGTGTTCTGATCTATCCTTGTCAAGGCAGACCTTCATATGAAATGAATTAAACTCCAGAAGAGCTCAGTGAAGCTGCAGATGAGGAGCAGCTACAAATACACCATCAAATGTTGCTCAGGTAGTACCATATAAAACAATTTCTTCATGCACAAACCGAAAGGTAGTAGTCATCTGTTACAGAACAGGTCAGAGCTGAATAAAAACCAGCTGGAAAAAGTAAATTTAAAGTATTAAATAGGACTTCCATGTTTTGTCATCATTGTTTAATGTGTCACACAAAACTCTGTCTAATACCTGTGTCTTTTTCTCTTCAAGGGATGGAGGTGACAAGCTCATAACAGAAGGACGTTGTTATCTGACAGAGGCTTTGATATTAGACTGTGTGAGAGTCAAGGTTCTTTATTGTCATTCACATCACATGTTGTACGTGAGGTGGAATGAAACTGTGTATACAGGGTCCCATTTACAGCCAACAAAAGTATAAAATGAATGATGTGCTGAGGTTAAAATCCCTCTTCTCCACATCGAGAGGAGCCAGTTGAGGTGGCTCGGGCATCTGGTTAGGATGCCTCCTGGAGCGATCACACTGAGTCCATCAGGAGATGCTCCAAGTTCAGGAGTTGGATTTTGTACTGCTAGCTGCATTTTAATGTATCACCCTCATCATGACTCAGAGAGCAGAACCTGTGAACACACAATTAAAATGGTGAATGAAAAGACAGAAACATTTGTCTATAATATATATGCATCTTAATACATATTATATATAAAGTAATCTAATCAAGATTTGAAGTCAGCACTTTGAGCTGCTTTTAGTATGAAGGGTGCTTTATAAATAAAATGGATTGATTGATTGATTGAAGATTTGAAGTCTACATGACAAGCTCAAGTCATTAAAAATAAGGTATTTTCTACGTGGAGCTTTGTAAATCAGTTAAAATACTATAAAAAATTAAGTGTTCACAATTTCTAATACTCATAGTAGCATACAGAAGGTTGATTGATTCTGAAAGACATGTATATTAATAATTTATGTAAAATTAATGAGCCAACAACGTACCTTCAACGTATTTAGAATCTGGGGGATTTAAAAATGTCCAAATCATCTATCCAGCTATTCATAGATTGGACCAGCTCTCCCAGTGAATTGTAATTATAAAAATTATTTGTGGTGTAAACACTGACACAGACCAGGTCTGCTAAAATGACTGGGAATGTCAGTGGAGGTAAGTATTACTCCAGGTCTCTGCTCCATTTATTTATTTCAAACGGGCAATATTTCCAATTATACCGATTTTTTTCCATGTAGTTTTTTTTTGTCATCTGGGAGAAGCTTATTACGATAGTCCACTTTATTTTGCGCTGCTTTTCAGAACCGTGACGGAAGAAATCTCCTGAATTTCTTTTATTTTTTTCTGAAGACAACAAAAATGGCGGTCGAGACTGGAACGCCCCGACACTCCCCCACACAGTGACGTGTGCTCCAAAGCTCTATGAGAGTTTTGGAAGATTTACTGTCTTAAAACGATAGATCTCAGACGCGACCGGTATTTTTAGCCGAGATAGCTGCTAACAAACCTTAGCCGAGAGGCCGGAGCAAACGCGTTCGCTATTTATGTAGTTTTAAATTATGTCTGCGCGATCAGGTAACATCTGTAATTTCTTTTTATTTGTCCCTCCTCTTTTAACAAAACGAGTGGTGTTCCCACATTTTTAATGAACTAAAACAACAAAGTTTGGACTGTCTTCAACTGTATTACTCGCATGTAAACAAACAGTGTTTCCGGTCAACCGGAAGTCGTGTGCACATTTCGCGCAAAGCGTCATGGGGCGTAGGAATATTGTGGATAATGCTGTGTTCAGCTTTGTATTACTGTGAACCGAGTCAGGGAAACAAAAACATTACATTTTTACTCATTTTCAGAGATTTTATGTTTTCTCACCAACGTCATTACTTTATGACTTTACTAAAAACTTCACAATGACTCTCTAACCTAACCAAATATAGGAAATACTGTATATTTTAGATATAATGAAAGCCTCACTTGACATTTAAGTGCATTCATTTTTTAGCATTAAATATGTTAGATGAACATTAACGGTTGCAGTTTATTGAATGTCTCCCAAAACCATTAAGTTTTAATCAGGTCAAAGCTAAAGAATTTTAAAAATATTGAAACTGGAGAGTTTGTTGTTTAGGTCTATTGTTTGTGTTGAATAAACAACAATATAGGTGAAGCAACTGAAGAGGGACACAAATCATGGTTTTATTGTCCTAAATATGCAAAACAGTGTTGCACAGCATTAAAATAAAAAATAGAACTATTTTTCTTTCTTGTTGTTTTATATCTTACAAAGTTATACATTTTCACTTCATGCTTCCTTCGTCTCCTGGGACACAGAACAGGTTCCTGGAGAGACGTCTGTCATTGTCTGACTTTGTATCGTGTTGTTATTCAGCTCCACGTTGCGTGACAGGATAGTCTGGCCTCGATGTCACTGCATCAGATCCGTTGCAGCTCTGATTGTCTGCGAGCACAGCGGGGATGCTGGGCTGCAGGAGAGCCATCTGTTTTCAAGGCGACAAGCTGAGGGAGCAGAGAGGGCTCAGAGAGCAGCAGAAAGATGGAAATGATGCCATATGCGTGTAGAAACCTCAATATGTCTTTATAGGCAAAAAACAGGAAGCTCATAGATGTGGAAGAAAAACACACAATACAAGCAGGAGTAACTACTGCGACTGTTAGTCTGATGCCTTTACAATCCATTGTTTAGATTATTGCTTCTCTGCATGCATTTTATTTAATTTTTTTGTCCTTACAATCTATAATTGTGCATTTTGTTTCTCGGGGCACTCTGTTACATATTTTGGATGTGTTCCTGCTCCAACACAACTACGGTAATTGCCGGTATATAAGTTGCTCTGGAGTATGAGTCGCATCAGTCAAAAAAAGCAGAGGAAAAAAAACATATAAGTCGATTATACATCACCACTGACCCATCAAGTTTATTATGCATTTATTTAATGGTCAAAACAGCTTCATTTCACCTGGGTGGTGTGGTGGCATTCATCCATCCATTCATCAATCACGGCCGGAACCGCTAGCTCTCGTTCCTCCACCTGCACCAGCTGAGTGAAGCGAGCGCGCACGAGAGGACTCACTGTTGCAGTTCTTCGAAAATTAAAGGTGTAGTCTGCAGTTCTGTAGTGCAGTCTGTAAGTTGTCTAAAAATATATTTTTAACATATTTCTTCACTCTGTCACTATCTCCTGACAGACTGATGTTAGACAAAGTAATCTCTGAAAAAACTATAGTCCCCTTGCTTCTCTAAAAACATTTCTAAAAAGCCAAAGTGACCCACCGTTAACCAGCCAATAAAATCAGAGCTGTCAATCACCTGATCAATTCAGGTTCCGGTTCTGTGAGGTGCGGAGGTGTTATGAGCTGCTGCTGAGGAAAACTTTAAACCTGTGCGTGAGTATGACTATAAATCATTGGTAAGTCCATATTTATTTAAATACATTTATATAATTAAATGTAAGGTCATAAAAAAAGGGATACTAAAATTTAATAACGATTTATTTTTTCGCTGAACAAAGCTGGACGGGGAAACTTTGAAGAGCCTAGAATTGTTTGTTGACGATTATTTTGAAAAGCTAGTCATGAGCAAAACCAGTACATCCGGCGCTGCTAGCGAGTCAGCTAATGCCCCGTTAGCTAAACGACACCGAGAGGGTAGCTCAGATAGCTCGACAGAAACGTCCGCGGACAATTCAGGCTTCACGGCTATATTGGAATCAATAGACAAGAAGTTGTCTAGCTTAGACGCCCGGCTGGCTTTGGTAGAGGTGTTACACAAAGAATTCCAGAGTTTGAGAGAATCGCTCGAGTTCAGTCAACACCAGGTAGCATCTCTAGCTAAAGAAAATACGGAGTTGAAGGGGACCGTGAGACAAATAACAGACCAGATTACGCAGCTTTCTGGCGATAATAAGAAAATGAAAGAGTCATTGTTAGATATCCAAGCTAGAAGCATGCGGGAAAATCTAGTTTTTTCTGGAATTCCGGAGAAAACGGAGGAAGATCCGGAGGCCTCGGTCCGGGCCTTTATTCAGAACCAGCTAAAGTTGCCGAGTGACACTGTCAAATCGATCACTTTTCATCGAGTTCACCGCCTGGGAGGTAAAAAACCTGAGAATACTACTAGGCCACGGCCAATAATAGCTAAATTTGAACATTTCAAGCAAAAAGAACAGGTTAAAAGCCGAGGTAGGGAACTTCGTAACACACATTTCAGTATGAACGATCAATTTCCTGTAGAAATTCTGAATAGACGGCGCATTTTATTCCCAATAAGAAAGAAAAATATTAGCGAAGGAAGAAGAGCTAACATCTCGGTGGATAAACTCTACATAAACGGTCAGCTGTTTAGAGATCCAGAGGCTACTCCTTGGCTGTATTAGCCATATAATCAAGGTAAGAATTATTTTGGTTGTTAATATTAATTGATATTATTAAATATAGTATTTATTAATATTACTTACCAGCTATATTTATTTTCTTCAGCACAGCTCGGTTGGTGGGGTCACACAGATCGTGGTGGTACACAAGGTGTGATGGCACTTGATGTGGTAGGAGGGTTCTTTTGTTATTTTTTCTTATCTGAGTTATGTTTTCATGTATATCATCTCTCTTTGTTTTCCTGTCTATATTTTTCTAAATTAACAATTGTCAGAGCACAAGCACAGGGGTTCACATTCATCTTTATATATCCATACATTTACTTCATAAATGAAAACTTCCCTGATTCAATATATAATTAACCTTTAAGGAATATGTTTTTGTCTGGATATATTACTATCTTTTGTATTTGTGACAATGGGTGTGGTTTAGCTATATTATCATTAGCACAGGTATGGGTACCTTAGGGTTTGTCACATGGAACATTAATGGAGCCGGTAGCCAACGTAAAAAATATAGAATTTTTAACCAGATTAAAAGATTAAAGGCAGATGTTGTATTACTCCAAGAAATTCATAAATTGGCATCAACTGTGGAGGAGCTTAAATCTTCAGAGTTTCCTAATGTATTCTCAGCATGTTATAATTCAAGACAAAGAGGGGTGGCAATTTTAATAAATAAAAATGTTAACTTCACAGTATTAGATCAGGTTATAGACCCGCACGGTAGATATATAATATTAAAGTTATCAATATTTAGACAAAATTATTGTATTGTTAGCATATATGGACCGAATGTAGACGACGCAGCTTTTTTTCATGATTTTTTTTCCACCCTATCAAATCACATGGATTCCTCACTGGTGATGGGAGGTGATCTCAACTTTGGTTTAGATGACAAATTAGACAGACTGAATGCAGCGGGAACTCAACGCAGTTGGCAATCTATAAATATAGTTAAACAGTATATGAATGATTATGGGCTCTGCGATGCATGGCGTTGTTTTCACCCTGATAGCAAAGAATATTCTTTCTTTTCACATGTGCATCACTCATATTCTCGTCTAGATTATTTCATAGTAAGCAATTCATTGATGACAAACATTTCAGACACTAAGATACACCCTATTGCTGTCAGCGATCATGCACCAGTTACTGTAAATTTAGATTTAAAAAAAACAACAACAAAAAATATAAAT
>JBBPBX010042166.1:10158-28521 GCA_038048925.1 Garcialebias charrua
TATATATATATATATATAAATAAAGGTGTTTTAAACCCTTCCCACACTTGCAATATTCTAAACAATGTTTCTAAACACTCTAAAAGAGACAGAATATTATGATTCCAGCTCCCTGCCTCCTCTGCTCTTTGCCACCTGCCAGCGCTCTTGGCCACGCCTACTTCTCCACTCTGCATGGAGATCAGCTGATCAGCTGCAGGAGGAAGTTTTTTCTAAAGCTCTAGACTGTACAAATGTGCAGCAGGTGCTAAATAATTTAAAATAATTTATTTTAAATAAAAATTCTATGCCGATCGTGCGGCTCATCCATCAATCAGCCAACTGTGTGTCATGTCGGATCTTACTTTGAAAAACCTCGACAGCACGAGTCCACGATAATGAACCATGAAGTAGTGAGGGACTATTTAGAAGTTTATCCTGGTTAAAGTATAAAATCACAGCAGGTCAATAAGATATTGAGGTGTTAAGAAATTTAGAAACAAATGCCAAGATTTTACGATCAGTCCTGTAGTGTTGCGGTGCACTGGAAGCCAGTGAAGGAGGCCATTATGTGGTCATGACTTTGGGTTAGCAGTGAGCAGTGAGAAGACGGGCTGCAGTATTCTGCACAAACTGAAGAGAATGACTGATCTAAACCAAAGTAAAATGAGCTGCAGTACTCCTGGTGTGAGGAAATAAAATCTCTCTCACCAAGCAAGCTTTTGACTTCACAACAGTGACGATGTGATAAAAAACTAAAACTGGATTTTCGTCTGAAAACAAAAAGGTGCAACAACTCAAAGTGGAAACGGCTCAGACTTCAGGATGAGACAAGCAGCAGATACCGACACGTGCAAATAACACGTCCTCAAATAAAACAAGACATACATCTAATAAACATAAACAAGTGTTGATGAAGTCTGCAGCGGTCTGTAAAGTCCTGGCCTTAGAGATCTTACCTTCATGATGCTAATGCTGAGCTCTGTGGCCTGGTCCTGGACCTGGTCTAACTGCAGCACCTGAAACAGAGAATCAGAAGCAAAAAACCTGATAAACTAAAAATAAAAACACACAGAAAAGCTTTTATTTTGCAAATGAACTTATTTAACTTCTGCAATATATTAATCCATTCAGACAAACTGAAGGCATTGATCCAAAATAGTACCGTAGCTGAATTTAAAGTAAAATAAAATAAAATAAATAAAATAATTACAGCAGCTCCATCTAAGTTATTTGGGCTAAATTTGCATCTAGGAAAGTTTTAGTATTTAGAAAGTATCTTTATTTTTTCATACCAAGCAGGAGAATTACAGCAAAGTCACTTTGTTAGATACCGGGTAATTGTTATTACATATTTTGACCACGAGTCTTTTAATAACGTTCAGCTTACATTCATTTCTCCAGGTTTGATCTCTAAAGGCTCTTTGAGTGACTGCAACGTCTGAACCATACACTGTTCGAACTTGAAGGGCTGCAAAAACAACAAATGAGATTTAAAACATAAATACGCATTTGCATTTAAAATTCCTACAATGAACCACGATACAATAAATATCACAATACAGCGATAACTCCTTAGACAATCCTAATTTTGGACATTATTGTCTAGTTATGAATATTAATGCTCATAAAATGACAGTTCGCTCACTGTTGCTCAATTCTGCAGCAGAAAACAGATTTTCTAGACCAGGAGTTATAATTATAGCTCTATAAACATTTTAGTTTAAACATGCAGATATTAAATCTGTTTAATCAGCATTTTTTAATTAGAAATTTATTAAGTTTAATTAAAAACAAAATAACTATATACAATAGAAAACCCAAAATATATATACAATCAAAAATAAAATGAAAGGCAGCAGAAGAAGAATAAATCTTATATCTGCCCCTTTTTTTCCCTAGAATATATTCAAACAAAAGTAATTTACAAAAAATAACAAAGCCAAATAAAAACAACTCAAACAAAGATTTGTATAGATTTATATGCATGATGCTTTTCCATATTCCTTCAGAAAACTAACTTTTATCATTCTCTTGAATATGTACATAGATCTGGCAGTTTTAATATCGTCCTTCAGACCAATTCCACAATCCTATTCCCTGAATTATAGGAGACTGCTCCTTCAAACTGGTACAAAACTAAGGCTTCACAAACATCTCTATCCACTTAAGATAATAACCTCTTTCCCTTTTAACAAAATTAGTAGGTAGTATGTTTTTGTGAGCCTTATACATGAACAATAAAATATTATAATCAACCAAGTCACAGAATTTCAATATCTTCAGTTGATCAAACAAAGTATTTGAAGGATGGCTATAATCTTTTCTAGTGATAATTCTTACAGCTCTTTTCTGTAAAATAAAAATAGGATTTATAATTGTTTTACTTGCTTTACCCCAGACTTTAATACAGTAAATTAAGAGTGGGACAATTATTGCATTATACAACATAAACAGAGCTTTATCATTGAATAACTCCATTACTTTGTACAGTACTGCAATAGATTTAGCTATTTTTGTTCTTAAATTATTTATGTGAGGTTTCCATGTCAGTTTTTCATCAATGATGACACCCAGAAACTTCACCTCACTGACTCTACAAATCCCAACACCATCGACTCTAAATGGACAGTTCTCTTACTGTTACGGAATATCATGTAATATGTTTTATCCAAATTTAATGATAATTTGTTAAGTTGAAACCAGCTTTGTATTTTCACAAATTGTCTGTACCACCTCCAACATTTGCTCTATATCTTTACCCAAACAAAAAAATGTAGTATCATCTGCAAATAAAACACATCTAAAAAGTCCCGACACATTAACCAGGTCATTTATATATAACATAAATAACTTAGGTCCAAGTACAGAACCTTGAGGCACTCCAAATTTGATGTTACAAAGTTCCGATCTTACATAATTTATTTGAACAAACTGTTTCCTTTCTTCTAAATAATTAGATACCCACTGTAATGCTGGTCCTCTAATACCATATTTATTTAGCTTTGCGAGAAGAATACTGTGGTCAATAGTATCAAATGCTTTCTTTAAATCAACATAAATACTAACACAATACTTTTTTTAATCAACAGCAGTTGTTATTTTTTCTATTAATTCCATGAGAGCCATTGATTGAGCCTTATACATGAACAATAAAATATTATAATCAACCAAGTCACAGAATTTCAATATCTTCAGTTGATCAAACAAAGTATTTGAAGGATGGCTATAATCTTTTCTAGTGATAATTCTTACAGCTCTTTTCTGTAAAATAAAAATAGGATTTATAATTGTTTTACTTGCTTTACCCCAGACTTTAATACAGTAAATTAAGAGTGGGACAATTATTGCATTATACAACATAAACAGAGCTTTATCATTGAATAACTCCATTACTTTGTACAGTACTGCAATAGATTTAGCTATTTTTGTTCTTAAATTATTTATGTGAGGTTTCCATGTCAGTTTTTCATCAATGATGACACCCAGAAACTTCACCTCACTGACTCTACAAATCCCAACACCATCGACTCTAAATGGACAGTTCTCTTACTGTTACGGAATATCATGTAATATGTTTTATCCAAATTTAATGATAATTTGTTAAGTTGAAACCAGCTTTGTATTTTCACAAATTGTCTGTACCACCTCCAACATTTGCTCTATATCTTTACCCAAACAAAAAAATGTAGTATCATCTGCAAATAAAACACATCTAAAAAGTCCCGACACATTAACCAGGTCATTTATATATAACATAAATAACTTAGGTCCAAGTACAGAACCTTGAGGCACTCCAAATTTGATGTTACAAAGTTCCGATCTTACATAATTTATTTGAACAAACTGTTTCCTTTCTTCTAAATAATTAGATACCCACTGTAATGCTGGTCCTCTAATACCATATTTATTTAGCTTTGCGAGAAGAATACTGTGGTCAATAGTATCAAATGCTTTCTTTAAATCAACATAAATACTAACACAATACTTTTTTTAATCAACAGCAGTTGTTATTTTTTCTATTAATTCCATGAGAGCCATTGATGTAAAATTTACTCCACAACAACAACAACAATGAGCTAAATTTGTTCTGAATCTGTTGTGAAAGTTTACTGGAAAGTGTCATGCGTCACGTTTTTGTTCTGAACCCCGAAGCGGTGCTCGGTGCAGTAACACATCCTTACCAGACTGGTGGTTCCCTCGTTATCTACAACCCAGTCTTCCTTCTCAGCAAGCCTCTTCACAGCTAAACGTAAAGAAAAACAGAAATGAAGCCAAAGGAAAAAGTGTTTGCCACAGTTTACTGAACGTGCAGCTTTTCTTTGCGATAACTTTTTCTCTGGTTTAATAAGACTAAAGCAAAAACACAAAACCAAAACACGTTTATGAGGAAAAAAAACACACAATATTAAATCAGACGTTCTGCCCTGACCAGTTTGTGTAGATGTGTAAATTCAATGGGAGTGAAAATGCATCAGGACTTCAGTGAAAACCAGTCACTCTTCTCAAAATGACCACACTAAACCACAAGTGAAACTGAACACGTCTGGTCTCACAACACTTTCACTAGTAGAGCTCTGAAGACTGGAGTCACAATGTACAAATAATGAGTACCACCAACGGTACGTAACGTATATTGTTTTTCTTCTTTCGGCTGCTCCCTTCTTCAGGGGTCGCCACAGCGAACTAACTCGCATGAAGACTTGACAGTTGTTTTTACACCGGATGTCCTTCCTGACAACCACAGACCACCGAGCTACCACAGCCCTGTGTGGAGCAGAGAGCTGCCATCTAGGGTGCAGATGATGGGGGTGTTGAGTGCCTTGCTCAGAGGCCCAGGGTGGGGCAGATGAGGGTGTTTCACCTTTCAGTGTTTCACCTACCATTATGCAAGGAGTGCGTCCCGCCCTGTCAACAGAACTGAGCATCCTGCCTTTCGAACTGTCCCCGCCCCCCCATGTCAACAAGTGTCATAACATTAATCTAGTGCAGGGGTGCTCATTACGTCGATCGCGATCTACTGGTCGATCGCTGACGTAATACTGGTAGATCGCAGCGTGACACACACACAAAAATAATAATAATGCAGCGTGACTTTAAATAAATATTTGTTAGCCTATCAAACATCCTTTCACTTGATTGACATACAGGGCAGCCATTCACAACCCTCATTCTCTCAAACCCAGTCTGAGAGATTTTCGGGGAAACCCCATCCCATCTCCCCCACCCTCGAAGGTGTGAAATTCTCCGTGTGTGAAGTTGCACACACGGAGTCCAAAGTTTCTCTGCACTAACAACTGATTTAAATAATGTCAGAGAGCTGATTGTTTTTCTGCTACTCACTCTTTTTCAGCACGCAGGAGCAAAACTAATAAAATTCAGGGTCCAAAGAGACGTTATTCACCAGTTTGGACGTAACTGTGATCATGCAGTCACTGCATGCACAACGAATACAGCTGAGCCCAGGGTTGCCAGATAAATTTAAAAAACCTCCTTTTCTGTGCACATGTTCAAGAAACACAACACAAACTTCATCTTGCTCAAGATGAGAGTTCTGCAATGGAGTTAAATTCAAAGCAGTCTGCTCCTCAGACAAATAGTGTTAAATTATTATTTTATCTATGAATGTTTCTGTTAAATTATTATTTTGTATATATAAATGTTTCTGTTCAGTGCCCTGAGATTACTTCTTTTGTGAATTGACGCTATATAAATAAACTGAATTGAATTGAATCTTAGAACATCTTTACTCAGCACACACGACAGTTTAGGTCAAAATACTATAATTTTAAAGCCACAGTACTATAGTTCATGATTTCTTATCTGGCAACCCGACTGACATGGAAACTACAGCATTTGTCATGTAAATCAGCTTATTTTTTGTTTATTACCCCCAATAAACATTGAAAAAACACTAATGTTTCCACAGGTTGTTCTCGTGTAAACGAGGCCTTATAGTAGGTAGATCACTTTGACTTGATCCTTTCAAAAGTAGCTCACATGCTGAAAAAGTGTGAGCACCCCTGATCTAGTGTCACTCAAAGCATAAAGCTTCCCACCCCCGGGTCGACAACTGTCGGCACAAACAGCACGCAACATAGGAAGAGATGAGCACCCTGCCAAAGCAAGTAACCTCGGGGAAGCACTGCCTTTCCACCCAAATTTTTGATGTTGCCAGACTGGGCAGTTGTACCAGCGACCTTCGGATCACAGGCCCACCTTCTCTAACCTCTGCACCACCACTCTCCCTTACCAATGGCATGTAATACATCTGTCAGTAATCAAGATCCAAAACATGAATTCCTGCACCCAACAACCCTGAACATATGTCTCTGTAAGGTTTATACATGATGATGGAGGGGTCAAAGATCAGTTTGACTAATATGATGTTGTCCATGGTGTAAGTATACAAATTGTTTAATTAAAAAGTAAATTGACTGTATTTGTATTAGGGGTTGAACAGTACATAATTTTTAAACTCGACATTAACATAATAATACTCAAGTAGAGCTCGAGTAGTTGATGATGTCATAGGATCTCAAGATGCAAAAAATCATTAACTAATTAAAACCGCAAAAAATAAAAAATAAAAATAATTT
This sequence comes from Garcialebias charrua, assembly GCA_038048925.1. Lineage (NCBI taxonomy): Eukaryota > Metazoa > Chordata > Actinopteri > Cyprinodontiformes > Rivulidae > Garcialebias > Garcialebias charrua. The sequence goes on from JBBPBX010042166.1 coordinate 16,737, forward strand.
ATTATTTACAAAAAAAGACCAACAAAACTTTGGGAGCATATATTCGGCTTCTACCATTTATCTTACAGCAAATAAGTCACAGGAAACCCAAAACTGTTAATATTATTAAGCTGCAAAAGTGAAAAAAATGTGCGGCACGTAAAAAACGAAACTAAAAACAGTGACCACCCCGCACCACCGCCTGTGGTGCTGTGCATTAGGTTTAGTTTTAGAGATTAATATGTTAATAGGTTTTTTAAAATAGGTTTAGAGATTAATAATTTATTTGTGAAACAAGGTCAGAGGAAGCTGGTTCTGGTTCGGTCATTGGACCCGGTGTTATATGTGACCTGCAACAGTTCATGCAACACCGCCCCCTATGGTCACAATATACGGTGGTCACAGAATATGGTGTAACACCAGTTTGCAATGCGCTCCAAACAGGAAGTTGATTCATTTTCTGTTCTGTAACTGCGACGTCATGACGTCACTACGAATACTCGACGTGAAATTAAAAAACTTGATAGAGGTCCAAGTAATCGATGTGTCAATTACAGGTGACCCCCTACCTACGACTCCATCGACCTACAGCCGCCCGGACCTACGAACGTATCATATTTAATAAAAATATGACATTACTGTATTAAAAAAAAATATATATATACAGGTAACCCCCGACCTACGACCCCATCGACCTGCGAACCACGGGACCTACGAACATATCATATTTAATAAAAATATGAAATTACTGTATTAAAAAAAAAAAAAAAATTTTTTTTTTTTTTTGTGTTTAAATGTTCTTAATTTCATGTTCTGGTTGTTTTAAAGGCTTTATAAATAATAATTATGATAAAAAAGATCATTTCTGATCATTTTTGAGCAATTTTTGAGCAATCTTGGGCAACAGGAAGTAGGTCTTCAGTTTACACGGTCACAAATTAATGTAGAACACCGGACGCTATTTTAGGTTCAGTCACTGGGGTCTCCGGTCACAAATTAATGTAGAACACCGGACGCCATCTTAGGTTAGCTGCCGAGAGCCGGACGAAGACTGGTGACCAGGATGGCTTCATATGGATTAATTACTAGCTGGAAACGTCTCTGTGAACTTTGTGGATGTCTCAGGCAGCAGCGGATTTATCGCCGATCGTGCCAGGCCGCCGTGCGAACACCTCCGGCCGGCCTGGCTACACCTCCGGCCTGGCTAGCTCCAGAGCTAACACTGGAGCTAACACGGGAGCCGGCCTTTTGAACACTGGTGACCAGGATCGCATCATATGGATTAATTACTAGCTGGAATAGCTCTGTGGACGTCTCAGGCTGGAGCAGCGGCTGGAGCAGCAGCTGCAGATTGATCGCGCCGCCGCTCCAACACTAGCTCATGGCTTGGCTAGCAGAAGCTAGCCAGCTAGCTAACACAGGTCTGGAGCAGCTGCGGTGGCTTGCCGGCCCCCGCGCTGCTTGGCCCGAAAACAATCAACGCATGGCAACCTATGTCGGCTTTGACCATCTCAAAGTAAGAAAATATATTTTTATTTATTCTGTAAATGTGAATAGCAATGTTTAACATTACAGTACACTACTTTACATGCTTAAATGTGTGCGCGCGCTCCGTTAGCATGATAAATAAAGGTTGAATGAATGAATGAATGAATAATTTTTTTTTTTAAATATAATTTTCACCCCCTACCTACGAACGGATCGAGCTGCGAACGGTTCTTAGGTCCCAAACTCGTTCGTAGGTCGGGGGTTCCCTGTATATATACTGTATATATTTTTTTTTTTGTGTTTAAATGTTCTTAATTTCATGTGTACAGCACTTTGTTGCAGCTGTGGTTGTTTTAAAGGCTTTATAAATAATAATTATGATAAAAATGATCATTTCTGATCATTTTTGTCATGATTGCGCAATAATTGTGCACTTCGGTCATAACAGGAAGAAGGTCTCCAGTTTACACGGTCACAAGTTAAGGCAGAACACCGGAGGCCATCTTAGGTCAGTCACGGCTGCTTTGAAAGTCTCCAGTTTACAGGGTCACTAGTTAAAGCAGAACACCGGACGCCATCTTAGGTCAGTTACGGCTGCAGGCAGCCAGGTTTGGAAGACTGGTGACCAGGATCGCCTCATATGGATTAATTATTAGCTGGAAACATCTCTGTGAACTCTATGGATGTCTCAGGCAGCCGCGGATTTATCGCCGATCGTGCCAGGCCGCCGCGCGAATGCCTCCGGCCTGGCTAGCTCCAGAAGCTAACACGGGACGCAGCAGCTGCCGGCTTTGACCACCTCAAAGTAAGAAATTATATTTTTATTTAATTTATATTTTTATTACTGTACTGTATTAATTTATTACACTGTGTTAGGTGTGTTGGGATAGGCGAAGTAGTACAGTACTTGGTATCACAAAAAAAATAAAAAAAATACAGGACATCCCCGAGTGACGAGTGAACGGACCGATCGACCTGCTAACAGATCGACCTGCGAACCGTTCTTAGGTCCCGAACTCGTTCGTAAATCGGGGGTTGGGTGTACTCGAGTAGTCTGTTAAAGCCCTAATTTGTATAGCACCTTTCTATCTTATCAAGATACTCAAAGCGCTTTTGAGCACACTGAGCATGAACTTTGATGTTTAGAACCACTTTGGCTATGGCTGCCTTGGAGGAGTCGACGGGGGTGAGGGCGGGCCACAGAAACCATCTCATCACCATCAAACTGGTTGGTCCACTAAGTGGGTGTGCTGCTTGTGGGACTGTTTGCTGGGGTTCCTCAAACTAATGAAGTCCTTTGGATGAAGGACGAAACGTCTCACCCAAAAAAACAACAACAAAAAACCGTCCAGATGACCTGACTGAACTTTGTTGGATTTATTTCCTGTATTATTGAGCATGAACCTTGAAATATTCTGTGAACATTCCTAAGAAAGCTTTTCCTGTATAAAAACGAGTTTCTTTTTCAGCAGCGTCAGACTTGACGAGAAGCAACGCTCACCTTCTGTCGTGAGCAGCAGGGTCATCATGAGACAGTGAACCCTCATCTCCAGCAGCAGATCCTGGATCACCTGCAGCAAATCGTTTGGGATTTCCAGAGCCGACAGAGCTTCGTGACAAGCCCTGGGGAAGAAACGCAAGCAACAGGTCAATAAAAACACGTGGGTGATTAATGAAGCGCTCAGACCTGCACACGCTCAGAGCGCGAACCTGACGGTGTGAATGATCTGCGTCAGCCAGGCTCCCGTCAGCTCCGTCTTGTCCTCCCAGCCTCCATAAACGCTCAGCTCCCCTCGTGGCAGAGTGGTGGGGAGCAGAGCCCCCCGGATGAGCTTCACCAATCTGTTGGTTACCTCTTCGATCATTTTCTATAAAAGATGCAGTCAGACGTGCAAAAAGGGCATGAAATATTCCACAAACTCCACAGAGTAAAACTCAGAAAGTAACACTAGTTTATTTTAGACATCTTCTTGTACTTTAAAGTCGTTCTGTCTCTGTCTGGCGTTCTTCTTGGACTTTTCCACGTGGCCAGATTTCTCTCCGGTCTGCAAGAAAGAAAACAATCGAGAGACGCTTCATCTTCTTTGACGACAAGTTAAAACAAAAAGGAGTATAAATCTCATAACAGTAACTCATATGAAACACTTTTATCTTTAAATAATCTCCAAAGATGTTTATTTTTCTTCTTCGCGTTACATAAATTCACATTTTCTGGTTTATTTTGGTTTCTCCGTTACATCCAGTGAAGTTTTTTTAAAGACTTTAAATGTGTTTAGATCAACCTTTAAGTTCAGATTTAAAATATCAAGCGGTAAAAACAAAATCCTGACTTCTAACATGTTTTTTTTACATGAAGTTGAATAATTTCAAATGCAAAAAAATGTATATTTTTTATTATTCAAAGAAAGGGGTCCCTGTAAAATAAAAAACAAAGACCTCTGGCAATGGAATGTAGTTGTTTTACTGCCAAACGCAGGTTGATGTTTCAGAAATTACATTAAAAACATAGCAGTCTTTGATTTTATCTCTGATTTTAGTTGATATTATCATTGTTTTTAGTTGATTTTATTATTGATTTTGTTATTTTATCATTGATTTTACTTGATTTTATCACTTGTTTTTATTTGATCGTTGATTTTAGTTACACCTTGTAGCACTTTGAGATTTTTGTTAATGAAAAGTGTGTTACAAATTAAATACTGTACATTATTATTATTATATTTTGTATTTGCGAAGGTTGGTAAGGTATGGTGGCCATCTTGAATCGTGTTGACTCCAACAGTTTGCACGTTCAGTAAATAATCTGAGTGTTTTTAAAATCCGTCCAGTGGTTCGGACTGATAATTTAGCCCACTGATGATCACTGATCACAGCGTTTCAATCGCTCCGTGTCAAAGCGTTTACCTCACTAAAAAGACTCCCGTTAACGTAGGAGATCCAAAGCTTCCAGAAGTTAGGCAGCTGGCCGATCACCACATCTGAAAGCTTCTCCACAAACTGCACCGGCTGTGGAGTTTCAAAGCACCAAGCTGAAAGAAAGATAAAATATACATCACTCGAACCTTCACTAAACAAACAGCTGAAGCGTAGCTGTAGAGGAGATAAAACTGTGTCACCATGCACGGGTGACTCAGGCAATCATGAAACTCGTTCCTGGAATAATAATGGTTTTGTTGTTACCGTACTGAGCGCTTTAAGGAGATTCCCCATACAAGCTGTATATGATAAAATGTGTCCACCCCACACACACACACACACAATGTGCTCAGCGGCAGGGAAGCCCCTCCTGAGTCCTGAGTGTGTGGGTGATGGTGGAAGGTGAACTCACTGCTGGGTCGCTGCGATCGGAGGCTGCCCCCTCTCTTCAGAGACGCTGAGTGGCTGATCCGGCCGAGGGCGGCTAGGCGGGTGTCCCCCTCCAGGTCCAGAGCTCCAACCCCAACTGAAGGACACGGAGAGGAGACAGATCAGAGATCAAATAAACAATTTTCACAACTCCATATTCCACAGGCAGCTCTGCAGGTTTTCACACCAAACGATCTGTTTTCAGATGATAATAATAATAATAATAATAATAATAATAATAATAATAATAATAATAATAATAATAATAATAATAATAATGAATTCAATTTATAACGCACTTTTCATTAGTGAAAATCTCAAAGTGCTACACACATTGAATGCTACACACATTCATACACCGGTAGCGGCAGACTACCATGCAAGGTGCTTTCCAGTCCTACCGGGAGCAACTCGGGGTTAAGTGTCTTGCCCAAGGACACAACGACACATGGTGTGGGGAACCGGGATTCGAAACGCCAACCTTCCGATCGGGGGACGACTGCCATTACCACTACGCCACGGCCGCCCCAGATGAATGGTGAGTCAGCATTCATCTCATACAGGAGATGGCTGAGTCAGCATTCATCTCATACAGAAAACAGCTGAGTCAGCATTCATCTCATACAGAAAACAGCTGAGTCAGCATTCATCTCATAAAGGATCTCATACAGGAGAACGCTGAGTCAGCATTCATCTCATACAGGAGAACGCTGAGTCAGCATTCATCTCATACAGGAGACGGCTGAGTCAGCATTCATCTCATACAGGAGACAGCTGAGTCAGCATTCATCTCATACAGTAGATGGCTGAGTCAGCATTCATCTCATACAGTAGACGGCTGAGTCAGCATTCATCTCATACAGGAGAATGCTGAGTCAGCATTCATCTCATACAGGAGAATGCTGAGGCAGCATTCATCTCATACAGTAGATGGCTGAGTCAGCATTAATCTCATACAGTAGATGGCTGAGTCAGCATTCATCTCATACAGTAGATGGCTGAGTCAGCATTCATCTAATACAGTAGACGGCTGAGTCAGCATTCATCTCATACAGTAGACGGCTGAGTCAGCATTCATCTCATACAGGAGACGGCTGAGTCAGCATTCATCTCATACAGGCGAATGCTGAGTCAGCATTCATCTCATACAGTAGATGGCTGAGTCAGCATTCATCTCATAAAGGAGACGGCTGAGTCAGCATTCATCTCATACAGTAGATGGCTGAGTCAGCATTCATCTCATACAGTAGACGACTGAGTCAGCATTCATCTCATACAGGAGAATGCTGAGTCAGCATTCATCTCATACAGTAGACGGCTGAGTCAGCATTCATCTCATACAGTAGATGGCTGAGTCAGCATTCATCTCATACAGGAGACGGCTGAGTCAGCATTCATCTCATACAGGAGACGGCTGAGTCAGCATTCATCTCATACAGGAGAATGCTGAGTCAGCATTCATCTCATACAGTAGATGGCTGAGTCAGCATTCATCTCATACAGTAGATGGCTGAGTCAGCATTCATCTCATACAGTAGATGGCTGAGTCAGCATTCATCTCATACAGGAGAATGCTGAGTCAGCATTCATCTCATACAGTAGATGGCTGAGTCAGCATTCATCTCTTACAGTAGATGGCTGAGTCAGCATTCATCTCATACAGTAGATGGTTGAGTCAGCATTCATCTCATACAGTAGATGGCTGAGTCAACATTCATCTCATACAGGAGACGGCTGAGTCAGCATTCATCTCATACAGGAGAATGCCGAGTCAGCATTCATCTCATACAGTAGATGGCTGAGTCAGCATTCATCTCATACAGTAGATGGTTGAGTCAGCATTCATCTCATACAGTAGATGGCTGAGTCAACATTCATCTCATACAGGAGACGGCTGAGTCAGCATTCATCTCATACAGGAGAATGCCGAGTCAGCATTCATCTCATACAGTAGATGGCTGAGTCAGCATTCATCTCATACAGGAGATTGCTGAGTCAGCATTCATCTCATACAGTAGATGGCTGAGTCAGCATTCATCTCATACAGTAGATGGCTGAGTCAGCATTCATCTCATACAGGAGACGGCTGAGTCAGCATTCATCTCATACAGGAGACAGCTGAGTCAGCATTCATCTCATACAGGAGAATGCTGAGTCAGCATTCATCTCATACAGTAGATGGCATTCATCTCATACAGTAGATGGCTGAGTCAGCATTCATCTCATACAGTAGACGGCTGAGTCAGCATTCATCTCATACAGGAGAATGCTGAGTCAGCATTCATCTCATACAGGAGAATGCTGAGTCAGCATTCATCTCATACAGGAGAATGCTGAGTCAGCATTCATCTCATACAGGAGAATGCTGAGTCAGCATTCATCTCATACAGGAGACGGCTGAGTCAGCATTCATCTCATACAGGAGATGGCTGAGTCAGCATTCATCTCATACAGGAGACGGCTGAGTCAGCATTCATCTCATATAGGAGAAAGCTGAGTCAGCATTCATCTCATACAGGAGATGGCTGAGTCAGCATTCATCTCATACAGGAGATGGCTGAGTCAGCATTCATCTCATACAGGAGAATGCTGAGTCAGCATTCATCTCATACAGGAGATGGCTGAGTCAGCATTCATCTCATACAGGAGAACGCTGAGTCAGCATTCATCTCATACAGGAGACGGCTGAGTCAGCATTCATCTCATACAGGAGACAGCTGAGTCAGCATTCATCTCATACAGTAGATGGCTGAGTCAGCATTCATCTCATACAGTAGACGGCTGAGTCAGCATTCATCTCATACAGGAGAATGCTGAGTCAGCATTCATCTCATACAGGAGAATGCTGAGTCAGCATTCATCTCATACAGGAGATGGCTGAGTCAGCATTCATCTCATACAGGAGACGGCTGAGTCAGCATTCATCTCATACAGTAGACGGCTGAGTCAGCATTCATCTCATACAGGAGAATGCTGAGTCAGCATTCATCTCATACAGGAGAATGCTGAGTCAGCATTCATCTCATACAGGAGAATGCTGAGTCAGCATTCATCTCATACAGGAGAATGCTGAGTCAGCATTCATCTCATACAGGAGACGGCTGAGTCAGCATTCATCTCATACAGGAGATGGCTGAGTCAGCATTCATCTCATACAGGAGACGGCTGAGTCAGCATTCATCTCATATAGGAGAAAGCTGAGTCAGCATTCATCTCATACAGGAGATGGCTGAGTCAGCATTCATCTCATACAGGAGATGGCTGAGTCAGCATTCATCTCATACAGGAGAATGCTGAGTCAGCATTCATCTCATACAGGAGATGGCTGAGTCAGCATTCATCTCATACAGGAGAACGCTGAGTCAGCATTCATCTCATACAGGAGACGGCTGAGTCAGCATTCATCTCATACAGGAGACAGCTGAGTCAGCATTCATCTCATACAGTAGATGGCTGAGTCAGCATTCATCTCATACAGTAGACGGCTGAGTCAGCATTCATCTCATACAGGAGAATGCTGAGTCAGCATTCATCTCATACAGGAGAATGCTGAGGCAGCATTCATCTCATACAGTAGATGGCTGAGTCAGCATTAATCTCATACAGTAGATGGCTGAGTCAGCATTCATCTCATACAGTAGATGGCTGAGTCAGCATTCATCTAATACAGTAGACGGCTGAGTCAGCATTCATCTCATACAGTAGACGGCTGAGTCAGCATTCATCTCATACAGGAGACGGCTGAGTCAGCATTCATCTCATACAGGCGAATGCTGAGTCAGCATTCATCTCATACAGTAGATGGCTGAGTCAGCATTCATCTCATAAAGGAGACGGCTGAGTCAGCATTCATCTCATACAGTAGATGGCTGAGTCAGCATTCATCTCATACAGTAGACGACTGAGTCAGCATTCATCTCATACAGGAGAATGCTGAGTCAGCATTCATCTCATACAGTAGACGGCTGAGTCAGCATTCATCTCATACAGTAGATGGCTGAGTCAGCATTCATCTCATACAGGAGACGGCTGAGTCAGCATTCATCTCATACAGGAGACGGCTGAGTCAGCATTTATCTCATACAGGAGAATGCTGAGTCAGCATTCATCTCATACAGTAGATGGCTGAGTCAGCATTCATCTCATACAGTAGATGGCTGAGTCAGCATTCATCTCATACAGTAGATGGCTGAGTCAGCATTCATCTCATACAGGAGAATGCTGAGTCAGCATTCATCTCATACAGTAGATGGCTGAGTCAGCATTCATCTCTTACAGTAGATGGCTGAGTCAGCATTCATCTCATACAGTAGATGGTTGAGTCAGCATTCATCTCATACAGTAGATGGCTGAGTCAACATTCATCTCATACAGGAGATGGCTGAGTCAGCATTCATCTAATACAGGAGAAAGCTGAGTCAGCATTCATCTCATACAGGAGACGGCTGAGTCAGCATTCATCTCATACAGGAGAATGCCGAGTCAGCATTCATCTCATACAGTAGATGGCTGAGTCAGCATTCATCTCATACAGGAGAATGCTGAGTCAGCATTCATCTCATACAGGAGATGGCTGAGTCAACATTCATCTCATATAGTAGATGGCTGAGTCAGCATTAATCTCATACAGGAGAATGCTGAGTCAGCATTCATCTCATACAGGAGATGGTTGAGTCAGCATTCATCTCATACAGGAGACGGCTGAGTCAGCATTCATCTCATACAGTAGACGGCTGAGTCAGCATTCATCTCATATAGTAGATGGCTGAGTCCGCATTAATCTCATACAGGAGAATGCTGAGTCAGCATTAATCTCATACAGGAGAATGCTGAGTCAGCATTCATCTCATACAGGAGATGGCTGAGTCAGCATTCATCTCATACAGGAGACGGCTGAGTCAGCATTCATCTCATACAGGAGAATGCTGAGTCAGCATTCATCCCATACAGTAGATGGCTGAGTCAGCATTCATCTCATATAGGAGACGGCTGAGTCAGCATTCACCCCATACAGGAGACGGCTGAGTCAGCATTCATCTCATACAGGAGAAAGCTGAGTCAGCATTCATCTCATACAGTAGATGGCTGAGTCAGAATTCATCTCATACAGGAGACGGCTGAGTCAGCATTCATCTCATACAGGAGAATGCCGAGTCAGCATTCATCTCATACAGGAGAATGCTGAGTCAGCATTCATCTCATACAGGAGAATGCTGAGTCAGCATTCATCTCATACAGGAGAATGCTGAGTCAGCATTCATCTCATACAGGAGAATGCTGAGTCAGCATTCATCTCATACAGTAGATGGCTGAGTCAGCATTCATCTCATACAGTAGATGGCTGAGTCAGCATTCATCTCATACAGGAGAATGCTGAGTCAGCATTAATCTCATACAGTAGATGGCTGAGTCAGCATTCATCTCATACAGGAGAATGCTGAGTCAGCATTCATCTCATACAGTAGATGGCTGAGTCAGCATTCATCTCATACAGGAGAATGCTGAGTCAGCATTCATCTCATACAGGAGAATGCTGAGTCAGCATTCATCTCATACAGGAGATGGCTGCTATAATTTTAGCAACTTTATACAGTACTTTCAAATTTTAAACTATTTGCAAAAATGCCCTCCAAAGATTAGATTTGGATCTCCACAATTTCTTAAAAAGAATTGTTCTCTTTGAAATCATCTTCATCATTTAAAGTCTTTTGTTTTTTCCTTCTTTTACTACTTTAGTTTTAATCTACCGTTTTGCTATGTTTACCTTCTCTAGCCCGTCGTTACTTTATAGCTTTTATCTAGCTTGTTGCTACTTTTAGATATTCTTCTGCTACTTTTAGTTTTTAGCATTTTGGTATGTTTAGCTTTAAGCTAGTCTGTTATGTTTAGCTTCTACCAAAGTTATTTTGTGCTTTTTTTGTTACTGTTTTGCTGCTTTTAGCTAGTCTTCTGATATTTTTGGTTTTTAGCCAGTGTTTTGCAACTTTCATCTTTTAGTTGGCATTTTGGTAGTTTTAGCTTTTAGATAACCTTTTGTTATTTTTAGCTTCTATCTAAGATTTTTTTCATTTTTAAACATTTTTTTTTGTTACTTTTGACTTTTAGCTAGTGTTGTGCCAATTTTGGCTAATGTTTTGATACATTTAACTGTTGTTTGCCAGATTTTTTTTTTTATCTAGTATTTAACTACTTTCAGCTTTATAAGGCATCTTGATTTTTAACGTTTAGCTGCAACATTGCTACTTTTTGTTTTTTTACTTTTAGCTGTGTTTGGCTTCTTACAGCTAAAAACTAAGTTTTAACTAATTTAAATAAAGTCGTTCAGCTCTCAGGTTTCACACTGGATTTTCATAGAAATGTCAATTTCACTAGTTTGTGTTCTGATTCATTTGAGGAAACAACTTTGAGACTGCAGGGGTGAACCAGATTTACTTCAGCCCTGCAGTTACACCATATGTCCACGAGGTGGCACCAGGGAGCTGTGCTGCAGCTGAAACGTCATCTCAGCAAGTTACATGATTTTAGTGTACCAGTAATTATGTGTGTGTGTGTGTGTGTGTGTGTGTGTTTGCAGTGATAAGTGTATGTCAGTCAAGCATCTTTGTGTGTGCTTTTTTATCAACTCACACACATTCACTTTTAAGGGGTTCCCACGTTCTGCTGAGTTAATCTCAGTTGCTCCTATCCAGTTGGCTGGACGGTACACACACAGCTGGAACAGGCAGATGTCCTCACTGCTGTCATACTGCTGCAAACATAACCGGTTTCTCATGAAGACGCACTGTAGGATAATACAATGTTGTATTAACATGATAAGACATTAAACTGACATCCATTCAGTGCAGTGTTTGATAGCACAACTGAGCATGAAATAAAGTGTGGTAACTGAAATGGTCACAAGGCTCATTGATTTCATTTAAAAAAAATTGATGTTGTGTTTGTGTCACAAAAATACATACCGGTACACAAATGA
>JBBPBX010042167.1:15222-28521 GCA_038048925.1 Garcialebias charrua
TGCCAGAGGGCCAGCGGCACCCAATCCTCCACCACTCGATCAAGCCCACGGGGCTCTACAGAGGAGTTCTGGAATGAATCCAGACAAGACTGGAACAAAGGCGGAAACAGGTCGAAGCCTTGCACGAGGGGGTGCCGAGAAAAACGTTCATGCCTCCCAGGGACGCCAGTGGAAGCAGGGTCATGCAGCCTTGACACCGCTCAACCACACGCCGCCCCCCACAAAAGAGGCCAGCAACAGGACCGCCCCAGGCTAGCCAGGCCTGGGCGAGGAACAGGTTCGTTCCCCGTCAGGCGGGTCCACCGAGGTCATCCTCGACGAACCGGGACCGGAGGCAGAAGCCAACCTGACGAAACGGAACCGCTTCGCAGTGTTACAGGTTCTCCCACCCACTTGGTATGGGAAACCGGACTTTTATGCCCAGACTTTATACTTGAAATGCAAAAAAAAAGCTGGTGACAATTGTGTGTGTACTAAACATGACTCAGCTGTATGTGTAACAAAAACTATTTTCTCTTTAAAACAAGAAAATAAAGTTACAAAAGTAGCACATGCCCGGTGTCTTGACTAAAAAAAACTTTAAAAAAACACAGCACCATTTTTTATGAAAACAGTGTCAATAAAGGGAGAGGGTTGTCATCCCTCCTCCCTCACACACCCATTGTCAGGTCAGACAATGAGCCTCAGCGGGAAGTCGGGAGTCTGTCTGCCACAGATAGACTCTCTAGCTGCTGCTGGCGGACAGGCAAGCTCGTCAAAGGGAGAGTGGGTGGGGGCCACTCCCCCCCTCCCGCGCCCTTGACACACACACAACTGAGAATACACATGCCTTACAGGCTGGGCGCACACGCGGGTGCTTGGGAGGCATGCAAACCCAGCACGTGGGTCATGGCCACCATCAGTCAGGGCCTCCGGCTACAGTTCCACAGGTGATCACCCCCTTTCACGGGGGTGCTGGTATCCACCATAAGCCCAGATTGTGCCCACATTCTGAGAGACAATGTTACAGAAAGGGGTAATAAATGTTGTCCCAGCTGACAATGTGAGCAAAGGCCATTACAGCAAGTATTTCTTGGTACCCATGTGGGACAAAGGCTTGTGGCCTATCCTGGATCTCAGGATTCTGAACAGAAGGATAAAAACATTCAAATTCAGGATGACCGAGGGATTACTTCTGCACGGTCGATCTGAAAGACGCCTTTTTCCACGTGAACATCCTACCTCGGCACACAAAATATCTGTTTCACCTTCGAGGGAAAATCATTTGAGTTTCTGGCACTCCCTTTCGGACTAAAAACCGCCCCCAGATCATTCATGAAATGCCTTTACCTCACTGAGGGGTCAAGGGGTCAGAGTTCTGAATTATTTAGACGATCTGATCATCCTTGGGCACGACAGGGCCCAAGCGCAGTAGCACTCACAGAAGTTGATGTCTCACCTGGAGGCTCTGGGTTTTGTCATAAACATGGAGAAAAGCAATCTGAACCCATCTCAGATTACCATATTTTTGGGTGTACAGGTCAACTCCATTCTGTACAGAGCAAGGCTCTCAGAGGCTCGGGTTTTATCTCTCCACCTCTGCCTGGCACGTTTTCAGCTGGGCCGGAGGGTCTCTCTCAAACTGTGCCAGCGTCTCCTGGGCCTCCTGGTGGCAGCCATTGTCTACGTGCCTCAGGCCTTATTAAAAATGTGCCTTCTACAGATATGGCTCAACAAACAAATGTATCCTGCCCCTCCCAGAGGGACAAGGGGGATACTGATCAACACAGAGTGCATGAAAGCTCTGGAGCCCTGGAGGGCACCTTCAGTGTTCAGGACAGGCGTCACAATGGGACGAGTACTGTCTCCAGTGCTGGTCACCACAGACGCTTCAAAGACTGGGTGGGGAGGTCTCTGCAGAAACCAGTATGCCAAAGGGGTCTGGAAACAGCAGGAGGCAAAGCTCCACATCAATTTCTTTGAATCTTAAAACAATGTTTTTGTCCCTGAAGCATTTTTACAGGAAGGGACTGATTGCACAACAACATGTCCTGATAAAATCAGACAACAGGACCACAGTGTCCTACATAAACAGAGAAGGCGGGACAAGGTCACTGTCATTTTTGTCCCCTAGTTGTCTGGTGTCTCTGTGTTGTCCCTGCTTGTGTCTCAGCTTAGTATTAATCTCAGTCTCAGCTTAATTTTGCCCTGCTCCAGTTTAGTCTTACATGTTTAATTTAATTCTCTGTCCTACCTCAGTTCAGTTATTTATTGTTCATGCATCAGCTTGTGTTTAGTCCAGTTCTGCTCCATGTTTTAATTCTTTGTCCCGCCTCAGTTTAGTTATTCATGCTTCAGCTTGTGTTTAGTTTAGTCCTGCTCCATGTTTTAATTATTTGACCTGCCTCAGTTTAGTTATTGTTCATGCATCAGTTTGTGTTTTGTTCAGCCCTGCTCAATGTTCAGTCCTGCTCCAATTAGCCAGATTCTCTTCACCTGTGTCATGCCCTGCCTGTGTAGTATATAATCAGCTCTCTGTCTTGTCAGTTGTCTCCGGATTGTCCTTAATGGTGTCATGTTTCTGCCCTCCGTTCCTAGTCTTTAGTCTCAGTCTTAGTATTTAGTGAGCTTGCTGCCCCGACAGCCTTTTGTTTTATTTTTGTAAAATAAAGACTTTTTGGATTTTTCCTGAGCCTCCTGTCATCTTCCTGCATATGGGTTCAACACTCCTGTTGGCAGAATCTGATAGTCACAAACCCTCCTCAGGTTGACACACAAGCTGCTCACGTGGTACAGCTCCCAGATATTGTCCCTGAGGGCGACCCACATCCCAGGTGAGCTAAACCACGGGGAAGACGCCCTCTCAAGAGGGCCCCTCCTTGCCTCGGAGTGGAGGCTGAACCCGCATATCGTGGACCAGATCTGGACACGATAATGGGCGGGCATCCGTAAATCTGTTTGCTGGCAGCAGCAACACGCACTGCACCCTGTATCATTAGATAAGGGAGACAGACGCACCACTGGGAACAGACGCCCTGGCGTACGAGTGGCCAGCGGGGGAGCTATATTATGCATTTCTCCCGTCCCCCTGATTCAGGCGACGTTGGAACGCAGGGGAGCTCTCTCCCTGATACTGATAGCTCCCAGGTAGCCACAGAAACCATGGTTCCCAGAGGTTATCTCACTGTTGACGGGGACACCATGGCAGCTGCCCCCCCACCCACATGGACCTGCTGACTCAGGCCCACGGGCAGCTCCTTCACCCACGCCCAGAATCATGGCTTCTCTGGGCCCGGCCGCTGAAAGGAATCGGCTGATGCCCTCCGCCCTACCCGGTAATGTTATAAACACAATACAGGGAGAGAGAGCTCAGTCAACTCAGACTCTCTAAGCTCACAAATTGCATGTTTTTGAGGCCTGGTGTCTAGAGAGGAATATCATCTCATATTCCTGTGACCTAGTCCAGCTCCTCACTTTTCTACAGGACCTGCTGGAAAAGGGTCGCTCCTTCTCCACCATTAAGGTATTTTTGTCAGCCAATCTCGACGTGCCATGCAGGCTGGGGAGGTAAATCACCCGGTGCCTATCCTCTCATGATACAGTTCATGAAATGTGTACTGAGGAAAAGGCCTCCCAGCAGGTTTCTGGCCTCTGTATGGGACCTGCAGTTAGTCCTGGACACTCTATGTGAGCCTCCATTTGAGCCTCTTAGCAGCATTAAGATAGATTTGTTATCTTGTAAAACTGCTTTGCTCTTAGCTCTGTGCTCAGCTAAACGTGTGGGTGACCTCCACTCTTTATCTGTACACCCAATGTGTACCAGGTTTGCCCCAGACGGGTCAAAGGTTACCCTGCTTCCAAACCCTGCATATGTGCCAAAGGTTCCAACTTTAAATCTCAGAAGTCTGGACTTTGAGCTGTCAACTTTTCCTCCTGTTACGACCGAAAAACAGTCAAAACATATTTATGGACATTGGACACAGAAAAAGTTTTAAAAGAAATGTTATTTAACTAAAACTAAAGGTGTCCAAGCTGGTGAGGTCCTTTCTGGCTTCTCCCACCAGGCCTGGAACATGTTCTCCTGGAACAGCGCCCTTAACAAAAAATAATAAATTAAAGAAGAAAAGTCCAAAGGAAAGATGGACAGGTGAGTCTGGCCAAACACAAGAAAACGCCACCCAGGCAAACCCAACCCCAATACGGGGCTGTCGTGTTTCCCCAGGTGACGATCTACCTGCAACAACAAGGCTCTCACTAACCAATAAAATAAAAAATGTGAAAACTAGGCTACCAACCCTCACCTGTCAAAAGTACAAATAAAAAGGCAAAGAGAGAAAAAAACAATTAACAGTCCTCCATTCAGTTGACCACAGTTGTCCTTCTCCAGGACTGTTGAACAAACACTGTCCTCAGTGTCACCGATAATACTCTCAATTAAGCCTCCTAGGCCTAAACATAGGCACACTCCTCCTAAGTCCAAAGCTTAAGTTACAGCCAGCACTTAAGGTGACTTATCCTACACAAAACTCAGCTTTAGGCAGCCAGAGTCACTTTCAGAGCTCCAAACAGATCAAGTACTACTCCCCCAGGAGCATACACACCAACAATCAGAGAGGATGGAGGTCTCCCTGTGTCAGTACACCACACAGCTTCACAGCTGTCATTCAACACTCGATTAGTTAAATTTTAGTGTATCTTCAACAAGTACTTGGTCCACAAACCAAATCTTGTGTCAAGCTTCTACACTTGATCAGCAAGCCATATCCTGTTACATCAAGTCTCCACACTACTCAAGGCACTGCCTGTGAAATATAAAGGCAGGACCTGCAGGTGAACACCTGTGCTGATTAGGCTTGATTAGGAGTAATAATAATAATAATAATAATAATAATGAATTCAATTTATAATGCACTTTTCATTAATAAAAATCTCAAAGTGCTAGAGTAAAAATGTTCTTCCAGAACCCGTAGGCTACAGCAGACTGCAGCAGGTTGTAGTGAAGAAAACAAACATAGGAGGGTGCAGTCAGCTTAGACTGTTGGTTTAAAATACTTAAAAACCCTAGGGTACATAACACCTCCTCACCCTGTTCTAACTGCAGAACAGAGGCGGCTGAACGTGCTCTGCCCTGTTAGGGCCCTGAGCGCTTATGGAAAGAACTGTCAGTTGGAGGAAAACAAACCAGCAGTTTGTGTGCTTTGCTAATCCAGCTGCTGGCAGAGCCCTGTCAAAACAGCGCCTCTCACACTGGGTGACTGGGGCCATTAAGAGGGCATACAGCAGTAAAGGTCAGCAAGTGCTTAGTGGGGTACATGCTCATTCCACACGAGGCCTGGCTGCCTCATGGGCCTTATTCAGAGGTGTACCAGTAGCTGAAATATGCGCAGCTGCTAACTGGGCCTCTTCAAACACATTTGTGAAACACTACAGTTTAGACGTCACAGCATGTGACGTCACTCAGGCTATCCTCTCTACCACAGAGTAGAGAACAGCTAAACGCCTGCAGTGTAAGGCATAAGTTCTCACAAGCATGCATTTCCAGAGCATTTCCAGGGCGTGACTGAAATACGTTCCCATAGTCAATGTGTTGCACTGAGTGTACTGACTGACAAGGGAACTGAAAGTTATGCACCATAACTTATGTTTCCTGAAGGAAGGGAACGAGGTGCAACACATGTTTGCCCTTTCAATTCCCAAGCTCGGTGAAGTGCATTCTGAGAAAGAAAGATGGAGCGTCAGCCTCCTTTATACAAAGAGGGCGGGGCCTCATTGATGACGCTGACGCCCACCTGCCTTATTCAAGGCGTGATTGTATTACTTCAGGTGAACCGCGCGGTGGCACAATTCCCATAGTCAATGTGTTGCACCTCGTTCCCTTCCTTCAGGGAAAATGAGTTATGGTGCATGACTTTCAGTTTGTGATGACGCCGGCTTCCAGTCACTCTGCGCTCCCCAACCAGCCACAGCTGACCTGCTGTCACTCGTTAACAGATCAATTAGTTGTAAATTGTTCAGTGGAGTTGGGTTAGCTGCCACTTTGTTTTAAGACCTTTTGTCCTGTTTTTCATTAGTTTAGTTGAGGTAAGAGACCTGTGTTTTGGTTAATTTGACATAATTCAGGTAAGAGACAACATAGTGGTGATAGCTTGTTTTGTTTGTTTTGGCCTGGGCTTGCCCTGAAGTTGGTGAGAGTCCAAAATGTCAATAAATTTCACTACAGTATTGTAAATAAAATCACGTTTCTAACACATACCCTTTACTCTGTGGCTGCTTGAGTGGTGCAGAGTGTGGAATCACCCATATTTAAGTACATCCTGGTGACTGTTCTCGCGCCGGGTTGAACAATTTTATATTGGCTAAAAAAAAGAGTGCAACATAACTTTTCTTAAAAACTATCAATCACACGTTGCTGCTCAACAATTGGCACAACCTAATAGTGAAAACTTCATGGAAATGCAAAAGCATCTATCATTGAGCTTATCATTAGAAATGTATAAATACTTTGTTAAAAAAAAACCTGCTTTGGCTTATTGTAATTCAATTTTTTCAAATGGTCTTCATTTACACCTTAGGGCCACCGTAGGGTTTGGATGTGAAAAGCTAACCAAACTAGCTGCTAGTTTTGCTCACCTCTTATCCGTTCAGCTGCAGATTGTAGCGACAGTAGTCTGCCTGTTTTTTTTGTTTTTTCCTTTTACACTAATTGTTTCGGTATGACGCAAATAGCATTAGCACCTGTTAATAAAGCAGGAAGAATGTTAAATTATTTGATTTTTGTGTTTTGTAAAAGCTCTGAAGGTGTAAATGTCGTAAGGGCGTTCTTCAGAGCAGATGGCGGGCAAGCCTGTTATGTTTATAATACTTTTTTCTTCCTCTCTCTTTCAGCTGTTTTCTTCTGTAATGGCCGCCACAGCGAGCTTGTTCGCATGAAAACTTGACAATTGCTTTTATGCCGGATGCCTTCCTGACACACCCACTGACCACCAGACTGCCCACTTGTGTGGAATAGAGGACTGCCATCTAAGGTGCACAAGGAGCAACTGGGGAAAAGGTTACGGGCCTTGCTCAAATGGAGGTGGCAAATGGAGGTGGAGGCAGGTGTGGGTGCTTCACCTTTCCCACCCCAAATTTTGATGCTCACAAAGGTCAGGGTTTTCAAACCAGCAGCCTCTCAATCACAAGATTACCTTCTTTCATCTCTGCACCACCATTCCCCTGATTTACATCCTAGCTCCATCTTAGAATTTGTCAAGATACAAACTTGGTTTAAAATAAATAAATAATCATTAAATCTAGAAAAAACTAATTACATGATATTCAGTAATAAAAAGAAAACTGTTGATGTTCCACTCAAAATTGAGGGTGTTGAGATTTGTAGAGTGAGTGAGGTGAAGTTTTTGGGTGTTATCATTGATGACAAACTGACATGGAAACAACACATAAATTCTGTAAGAATAAAAATAGCTAAATCGATTGCAGTACTGTACAAAGTCAGAGACCTATTGAATGATAAAGCTCTGTATTTGTTGTATAACACAATCATTGTTCCACACTTAATCTATTGTATTGATGTTTGGGGGAATGCGTGTAAAACAATCACAAAGCCTATTTTTGTATTACAGAAAAGAGCTGTAAGAATTATCACTAGAAAACATTACTGTCATCCATCAAGTACATTATTTTATCAACTGAAGTTATTGAAGTTCCATGATTTGGTAGACTATAATATTTTATCAGTTATGTATAGGGCTCAAAATAATGCATTACCTTTAAATATCCAAATGCATTTTGTTAAAAGACAAAGTTGTTATAATCTTAAGGGGACAGAGATGTTTGTAAAACCACAATTCAGAACTAGTTTGAAGGGACGTTCTACCTCAATCCAGGGAATTAGATTATGGAATGGCTTGGAGAATGTAGTTAAAAATGCCAAGTCAATGTTTACATTTAAGAAAATGATCAAAACGAATGTGTTAAAAAAATATATATGAAATAGCGTAATGTGTATTGTATTAGTTAGAAAATTAGAAAGAGTTAGTCATTTTGTACTGTTGGTTGAAGATTATTATTGTTTAATCTGATTGTTGGAAAAAAGGGGCAGATATAATAAGATTTATTCTTCTTTCTGCTACCTTTCATTTTTTTATATTTTGTACATTATCATTTATGGGATTGTCTTGTATTGTTTCTTTTGTAAAATAAATGAACAAATTTAATAAACATAAACATAAACATCTTATACCACAGATCTGATTGTTCCATATTTTACTAACAGAGCACTTCCCTCTCGGACTGCAGGCTTTAGGGTTCCCAGAGTTTCCAAAAGCAGAATGGGAGGAAGATCTTCCAGTTATCAGGCTCCTCTGTTGTGGAACCAACTTCCAGTTTCTGTCCATGAGGCTGACACATTGTCCAGTTTTAAAACTGGGCTGAAGACTTTCCTTTTTGATAAATCCTATAGTTAGGGTTGGCTTGTTATGCTGCTATAGGCTTAGACAACGGGAGGACAAATTGACCTCCTTTCCTTAAATGATTTGCTAAAACTGAATAGTTTTCATTTGATACTACTTTGTACGTGATTCTTGACCTGCCATTGTGTGTCTGTTCCTCTCAAGCCCAGCCAGTCGAAGCAAATGCTGCTTGTCCTAAGCCTGGTTCTGCTGATGTTTCTTACTCATGAGGGAGTTTTCCCTTTCCACTGTCGCCTTCATGCTTGCTCAAGATGAGTCTGCAATGGATGGACTCAAGCAGTCTGCTCCTCAGATAAATAATGTTAAATTATTATAATAAATGTTTCTGCTCAGTGCCCTGAGATGACTCCTGTTGTGACTTGGTGCTTTATAAATAAACTGAATTGAACTGTGCTATGTCTTTGATTAGTGCTCATATTTAAAGTTACCTCAACAAGTTATCAAGAGATTCTGCCGAGACTCTCCTCGTCTTTTCTCGTCTTTGTCAATCATTCTCTGTGCCTTTGCTGTGTTTGTCTTTATCACTGGAAAAGAACCCGATAAAGCCAACAGCCAACTGGGACACAACCACAGTGCAAACAAAATGTGTGTGTATGTGTGTTTGCATATACAGTACCAGCCAAGCGTTTGGGAACATTTACCCATCCAAACCAAATGCATGCTTTAGCTTTCACTCTATTTTACATTAGAAGATGTCAAATTAAACACTATTCAAAATGTGAGAATTTAAAATTCCATAAAGCAAATTGCATAACTGCTTTTAAGAGCACATTTTGAAATGAGCATTAATTTGGCGTTATTAACTGGCATGTACAATTTTGCAGGGACTCTGTTTTCTACACAGACTCAGATTCATGTGTGGAGAGGAGCAAGAAAAATGTCCTATATTACTGAATTATTTTGGCTGGAAAAAAATCAATCGCCCTGGGCTCAGCAGCCTATCAGGAACAACCATGTAAGAAAACTCCTACGGTGTCTGAAAAGGGTCAAAGTGCTGCGGGTCAGGAGGGTTTTATCAGAGCAAACGTCTTATCTGACATTTGTAACAAGGACAAACCAGAAGAGATAATTGGAATGAGGTTCTCTTTCTTCTTAATTTATTTATTTTTTGTCACTGTTTTGTCACACACACTCCAACTCCCCCCCCCACACACACACACACAAATACACACCTTCTGTACTTTTATCTCAACACATAGCGTCTGCCAAAGTTTGTCTGCAACCCTTTACATCTCTCAACATCTTATCTTCAAGCTAAACGCCCACGGTTGGCATTTTAGGATGACACGTACCGACAGTGCATACACAGATAACCACCGATACAACCCTCTGTCACACACAATGGCCCACACACAAGCTGCGAGTGTGTGCATGTGTGAATGTGGGCGAATGAAAGGATGCCTATTTGTTGTCCTCGTGTGATGTGTGGAGTGATGCTTGTATGTTGGTTTGCATCTCTGAGGACCTGGGAGGGTGTGTGCGTGCATGCCTACTGTATGTGAGTCACTGTGTTGATGCATGCATGTGTGCGTTCCTTCTGTGTGTTTGACTGGTGCTAGTGATGGTGCGCACTGATTATACAGTAATGTCAGGAAGCCAGCAGGCAGCCTGGTTTTAGTCACAGTAGGAGGTTGCACCATCATCGCCATTATACCAGCCTCAGTTTCACACTGAGAAATATGCCAGCCTGGACAAAAGAGTGTCTTTTCAACATTTCATTTTATTCTGGTCAGACCGCAGACTGGCTGTAAATAGCATGCTGGTTCAGTTTAATTGCTGGGTTGAGCTGCAGATAAAACACTTTACCATGAATTGCCGGTCATTTCGCAGGAACTCTGTTAAACACAAATTTGTATTAACTGACACAAGCTAAAAGGGTGATTTTTTTTTTTTTTTTTTATCGAAGAACAACGCCTTTCCTTTTGTGTGTGTTTTGTTTCAGTCTTGCTGAAAGTTTCATTTCTTTTCATGGGACTTCTTGTTTCCAGTTATAGCGGCCTTGAGAGCTCAATGAAACAGAAACACAAGCAATTGTCAAAAACATCTTGATGTCAAACAAAAGACGGAGCAAACCAACAAGTTTTGTTCAATATGATCAAGGGAATAGATGATTTCTGATACTGAAAGTAATAACATTTCATTTTTTAAATAAAATTAATTATTGTTACAAAGAACATTTACAACAGTCAGTAGCAGGACTGTCGTGATAAATAACAAATCAATTAATCTCATGATAAATGAAAATGATCAACCTCATTTTCATTTCTTAGGGGCCCAGAGTGGGGCAAATGAGAATGGAGGCAGGTGTGGATGTTTCACCTTTTCCACCCAAATTTTGATCTTGACGGTACCGGGAGTCGAACCTGCAACTTTCCGATCACAGGCATATCTTCTAAACTCTGCACCACCATTCCCCCACAATGCTCACAGCTCTTACATGCAGGTACATGTATATTGAAAATGTAAAGACTTAAAATCTAAATTATGAGGAATACAGTTCAACACTGAGAATTGAGAGTACTGATAAGTGTTAGCTCATCATTTGGCATTAGACAAATCCATATTCTCCTTTCTATTGAATGCACAGAGACTGTGTTTTAATGATTTATTAAGTGTTTACAACTTAACTGAGTTAACAATTAATAATAAATGAGTACCTTTAATGTAAGTGGTACAGTATTTTTCTGCAATAGCTTGTACTCTAGATTGCTTGCACATTCTCATTATGGTATTTTTATACAAATTAAAAAACTTGTTTTGACAAAGCCCCACAAGTTACCCCTGTTCTCACAAACTGACCCTTATTAATGCAAAGCACGTGAACACAAGCCATTATCTCTTGAGGGTACTGTACACAAGTTGCCAGGTTGGTTTTTATTCACCAAAGGTTTGTGACTGTTAATACTCACATGTGAGTCCACTACAAATATACAAATTAGTAATAAAAATATTTATTTTAATTGATAAGGTGATAAGATAACAAAACTGTACAAATCATGGCTTTTTAGTGTGCCAAAAAATGAAGAAAGTGATCTGGAATTGGAGGGAAACAGAAGAAGTGTCAGGATTAGAAATATTTTCTTCAGTAGATAAAACTTTACTTCAAAGTCTTTGTTTTTAAGATTCAGTCAAAAACTCCAGATATATTTATTTATTTTTTCTTTTCTTTTTTCAATTGATTGTAGCAAATAACTCTTTAGGAATCACCTTGATGGTGCTAAAATATCTTTGTTTGTCAATCTCTATTAAAAAGTTGTGTTTTCATGACATCCTGTTGGTTAAAAAAAAATGCATGTTGAGTTTTAGCAATTTAAATATTGGTTCATTGCTACTTTATTTTGTCTATACATACACAGATTTATCACTTGATTTTAGAGGCTGTTAGTTTAGGTTTATCAATAATATACTGTCACTCTATTAGAAATGTCAATGCCAGAACTTTCATTTTATTTCATAGATATACTTTTTACACTTTTATACTACTATGCAAAAAAACTCAGGACAGTATTACACTTTTGTTATTTCATTTTATGCTTATGTTTATTAAATGTTTAGTGTTTTAGTGTTGGTGTAACTTTTCATACTTTCATACTACTACTATGCAAAAACTACTATGCAAAAACTCAGGACAGTATTACACTTTTATTATTTCATTTTATGCTTATGTTTATTAAATGTTTCAGTGTTTTAGTGTTTAAATGGTTACTGTTGCACCGAGGGACTGAGAGAAATGCAATTTCAATCCTGTGTATGTCCTGTACATATTGCAGTTTTGACAATAAAGTTGACTTTGACTTTGATACCGTATGCAGTGTAATGTATTTGTTGCTGATGTATCCAAGTGATGTAAAGCAAACATTTTATAAAGAAGCAACACGGAAAAAATGTACGACAAAGTTGAGCTGCTTGTCTCTGGCATGTAAACTGAAATTAACTATTGTTGAAGGCCCGTGTTTGTGGTTGAGCAGTCTAACATCTTCCACGACAGGGACCTTAATGAGCTCTGTGCTACGTGGCATCTTTGTTATGCCATTCTTTGTTCACCCTCACTGATTCTTCATTAAAGTATTCTACCGGTACATACCGAAATGCACAGCGAGAGGAGATCAGCCTCTGTCCTGTTTCCACTATTTGTCATTTTCTGCTCCATTGCCTGGGCCATACTTTTGCTCTTTGAAGAAGAAAATAAAGGTGCTCTGCTGCGTAGAGGCAGATCAGCCTCTGTCCTGTTTCCACTATTTGTCATTTTCTGCTCCATTGCCTGGGCCATACTTTTGCTCTTTGAAGAAGAAAATAAAGGTGCTCTGCTGCGTAGAGGCAATTAGGCGTCTAAGCTCTGCATTTTCAAATGGAAGTTAAACTTTTTTTTTCATCTTTAAAAGAGTTGTTTTTACACGTACTTTTCTTTGAGGAAACTAAATTTGAAAGACCAAAGGGCATCCAGCTGCATGAGCAGAGACAGGCAGACCCTGCTATTTTTTTCTGCTTAATGTTTTACGCCACAGAGCTGTGCAAGGAGGGATGGGGGGTGTAGGGAGGAACAGAGAGCAGAGTCTGGCAGAACAGAGAAGACTGCTGTAGATGGTCATTAATAGTCAACCAGGATATATTGCAGGGGGATTTCAGACCATCGAGGCAGCTTGATAATTCAATCTGTCAAGCGCTCGCTACAAGCTAGGCCAATTAACTGGAGAGGAGGCAGGTCTGACCCGAACATCCTCACCCCCTCCCTTCTTCCCTCATCCCTTCTCTGTTTGTAACATTCCTGGCTTGTGTTAAAACATCTATCCCAGTTAAACTGTCGCTTCTGCTGAGGTCAGAAACTACGGAAAACTGTTGATCAGTGGAT
>JBBPBX010042168.1:0-12640 GCA_038048925.1 Garcialebias charrua
GTAGTCCTTACGAACGAGTTCCGTTCCTACGGCCGTTCGCATGTCGAAAATCGCCGTAAGTCGGAAAACACACGAGCCGCCACTTATACACGTACATGTACGGTACTGTACAGTTACCAAGTTACCAAGCACTTCGCCTATCCTAACACAGTACCCTACATAATTATCAAAAAACACATACAGTACATTTGGAGCCATAATGAAGGAAAAAAATAGTTAGCATGTCTGTTAGCATGTTAGCTCGTTGCACGTCCGAGCTCTGCAGCTTCCAGCTGCTTCACGCGGTCCAAACTGTTTGTAACTGCATGTTAGCTCCATACATTTGGAGCCATAATGAAGGTAAAAAGAGTTAATAACTTACTGGGAGCTGATGAAGCCGTTTCTCCGCGTTAACATGTTAGCTCCCTGCCGCAGCAGTCCTCTCCGCCGCCCGTCGGCTCCCTGTCCCCGGTGGGGCTGGCGTTAGCATGTTAGCTCCGGGTCCGACCAACATCCAGGCCGCCAAGCCGTTCGTCCGCGTTTTAGCTTGTTAGCTCCGGGTGCCACCAACATCCAGGCCGCCAAGCCGTTCGTCCGCGTTTTAGCTTGTTAGCTCCGGGTGCCACCAACATCCATGCCACCAAGCCGTTCGTCCGCCTGAGACGTCCACAGAGTTCACCGACCGTTTCTAGCTCATTTATCCGAGCGAAGCAATCGCTGATCGAACAGACGGTCTGTCCAAAGCCAGCTGTCGAAGGCGGAGGTAACCGAAGCTAAATGACAACTGCCGAAAACTGCCGAACACTACCGAAAACTGCAGAAAACTGCCAAACACTGCCGAAAACGGCGTAGTTGGCTTCAAAATAATAATGCAGTAATAATAATAATAATAATTTATTTGTAAAGCCATTTAAAACAACCACAGCTGCAACAAAGTGCTGTACACATAAAATCAAGAACATTTAAACACATAAAATAAGATTTATTTTTTATTTTTTATTTATTTAATTTAATTTTTTTATTAATAAGATGCGTTCGTAACACCGAATCGCCGTAAGTCGAGGCCGCCGTAAGTCGAAGACTACCTGTAATTCAAATAAAGTCTTCAGTTGCAGCAAGCGGCTGGGCAGGTGTGGGTTTGTATTCAGTGAGGGAGAGAGGAGGGGTGGCGTGAAGGTGCAGACTGGGAGAAAAACTGGCATTTTCAAGTATAATTATAACTCTGCGTTGAGTATAAGCGTATGTAAGATATACCGTAAATTTCGGATTATAGGTCGCACCTTTTTATCGTTTTTTCAAGGCCTGTGACCTATAATCCGGTGCGACCTATTTATGGATTTTTTTCCATATTTCTAGACCAATTTTTGACTCCGTTATGAGCCTTTTCAGTTTGGCAGCAAATGGTGCAGTACCACTTTCGGTCGCTAGGGGCGCAATGCAGTACCACTTCCAGAGGAGTACATGACCCAAGAAGAAAAAGAAGCTCCTTTGGTCTGGATGTACCCACAGATATATATACACTAGATAAGACATCCCCGCTGTTGGCCAATGGAGACCGACATCGTCAGACGGCGGCCATCTTGGTACAGACAGAACGCCCACTCTTAACATGAATGTGAATGGTGCATTTACTATTAAAATAACCATAACTTGCTTAATTTTCAACCGATTTTAAAACGGTTTGGTTTGTTATAAATGTGAGAGATGTTGTTATAATATGGTATACTTAAGATGGACGTTCACATGAAAATAATGTTATGTAGACACTGTATTGCACTAGCAATACAGTCATGTACATCATGTGCAGCTTTAGTTCAGTTAAAAACAAAGAGCTCCTAGTGATCTAAGAATGCTGGGGAAATGTTTGGAATACTAGCTAGCCCTTAATCAAAGGCTCTGGTTAATAGTCTGCTAATAAATACAGTCATGATCAAGACAGTCATTTAGACAAAAGATTATTTTGTTATAAAATAGTCATTGGTGTAATAAAAACAGAATTAAAATTCTCGATTCTCGATGAGTGTGACACCCAACTATAAATATGAAACATGAATAAATCGTTTTAAAAAAGACGAAACTGCTGTCTGATTACCAAAAAATCATAGCCACGTTAATAACGTTTTTTTTTTAAATAAACCGTTTGTAAATCCGTCAAGATTACAGCGAGTTAAGCGTATTTTTGTTTTTGTAAATCCCTCACCTCCATACGGTTTCCACAGCTGCAGCTAATGTTGCTGTCTGTAGCAAGATGGCCGCCGCTTGACGACGCCGGAGACTCCGCCTCAGCTTATCTAGTGTATATATATCTATGGATGTACCGGTAGCTTTGTTAGCTCTGTATGTTTGCTTTTTATTAGCAAGATAAGTCAAGAACCACTCAGCAGATTTTTCTGAAACTTACAGGATGTAAGTATGTAATACTTAAGGATGTATGTACATGTAAGGATGTAATATCTTACAAAAAGATCTGAAGCTCTCGGCCCTGACCTCTCTAAATGGTTTTCAGAATCTGTTGGAATCCTGGCAAAAACCAATGCAGATTTGTTCCTGTTTTTGAGTTTGTACATTATAATATTTGCTACTTTTTGCTACTTTTTCTTTTGTCTATTGTTTAATGTACTTGTACCATTGCTGTTCATCATTCTTTAGTTTGTAGCAGGTCGCTTTCGTAAATGAGCCCTCGAGGTTCAATAAGATTTACCTGACTAAATAAAGGTTGAATGAATGAATGAATTAATGTAATCACAGTGTGGACGTTTACAAGTGAGTACCTTTAATAGATGTTTGAGATTAAAAATAAAAAAAACGATCTTTTATTAGCATAGCTTGTTAGCTTGTTGATGTATATCTGTTTACGGTATGTTATAAATAGCTTCGAAACCACTCGGTGTATATTTTTTCTGCTTACAGAGTGTAATTATAGGAGCTTTAATGTATGTTACTATGGTCTCAATAAAACATTTGACATAAAATTTGATTTTTTATTCGTGTCAGAAGCGGACTGGTCTTGTGTTGGCATTAGTTTTTTATCAGAGTTACTTCTGTTAACGTCATAAATAGCTTCAAAACCACTCGGTGTATATTTTTTTCTGCTTACAGAGTGTAATTATAGGAGCTTTAATGTACGTTACTATGGTCTCTATAAAACATTTGACCTAAAATTCGATTTTTTATTCGTGTCAGAAGCGGACTGGTCTTGTGTTGGCATTAGTTTTTTATCTGTGTTACTTCTGTTAACGTCATAAATAGCTTCAAAACCACTCGGTGTATATTTTTCTGCTTAGTGTAATTATAGGAGCTTTAATGTACGTTACTATGGTCTCTATAAAACATTTGACCTAAAATTCGATTATTTATTCGTGTCAGAAGCGGACTGGTCTCGTGTTAGCATTAGTTTTTTATCTGTGTTACTTCTGTTAACGTCATAAATAGCTTCAAAACCACTCGGTGTATATTTTTCTGCTTAGTGTAATTATAGGAGCTTTAATGTACGTTACTATGGTCTCTATAAAACATTTGACCTAAAATTCGATTTTTTATTCGTGTCAGAAGCGGACTGGTCTTGTGTTGGCATTAGTTTTTTATCTGTGTTACTTCTGTTAACGTCATAAATAGCTTCAAAACCACTCGGTGTATATTTTTCTGCTTAGTGTAATTATAGGAGCTTTAATGTACGTTACTATGGTCTCTATAAAACATTTGACCTAAAATTCGATTTTTTATTCGTGTCAGAAGCGGACTGGTCTTGTGTTGGCATTAGTTTTTTATCTGTGTTACTTCTGTTAACGTCATAAATAGCTTCAAAACCACTCGGTGTATATTTTTCTGCTTAGTGTAATTATAGGAGCTTTAATGTACGTTACTATGGTCTCTATAAAACATTTGACCTAAAATTCGATTATTTATTCGTGTCAGAAGCGGACTGGTCTTGTGTTGGCATTAGTTTTTTATCTGTGTTACTTCTGTTAACGTCATAAATAGCTTCAAAACCACTCGGTGTATATTTTTCTGCTTAGTGTAATTATAGGAGCTTTAATGTACGTTACTATGGTCTCTATAAAACATTTGACCTAAAATTCGATTATTTATTCGTGTCAGAAGCGGACTGGTCTTGTGTTGGCATTAGTTTTTTATCTGTGTTACTTCTGTTAACGTCATAAATAGCTTCAAAACCACTCGGTGTATATTTTTCTGCTTAGTGTAATTATAGGAGCTTTAATGTACGTTACTATGGTCTCTATAAAACATTTGACCTAAAATTCGATTTTTTATTCGTGTCAGAAGCGGACTGGTCTTGTGTTGGCATTAGTTTTTTATCTGTGTTACTTCTGTTAACGTCATAAATAGCTTCAAAACCACTCGGTGTATATTTTTCTGCTTAGTGTAATTATAGGAGCTTTAATGTACGTTACTATGGTCTCTATAAAACATTTGACCTAAAATTCGATTATTTATTCGTGTCAGAAGCGGACTGGTCTTGTGTTGGCATTAGTTTTTTATCTGTGTTACTTCTGTTAACGTCATAAATAGCTTCAAAACCACTCGGTGTATATTTTTCTGCTTAGTGTAATTATAGGAGCTTTAATGTACGTTACTATGGTCTCTATAAAACATTTGACCTAAAATTCGATTTTTTATTCGTGTCAGAAGCGGACTGGTCTTGTGTTGGCATTAGTTTTTTATCTGTGTTACTTCTGTTAACGTCATAAATAGCTTCAAAACCACTCGGTGTATATTTTTCTGCTTAGTGTAATTATAGGAGCTTTAATGTACGTTACTATGGTCTCTATAAAACATTTGACCTAAAATTCGATTATTTATTCGTGTCAGAAGCGGACTGGTCTCGTGTTAGCATTAGTTTTTTATCTGTGTTACTTCTGTTAACGTCATAAATAGCTTCAAAACCACTCGGTGTATATTTTTCTGCTTAGTGTAATTATAGGAGCTTTAATGTACGTTACTATGGTCTCTATAAAACATTTGACCTAAAATTCGATTTTTTATTCGTGTCAGAAGCGGACTGGTCTTGTGTTGGCATTAGTTTTTTATCTGTGTTACTTCTGTTAACGTCATAAATAGCTTCAAAACCACTCGGTGTATATTTTTCTGCTTAGTGTAATTATAGGAGCTTTAATGTACGTTACTATGGTCTCTATAAAACATTTGACCTAAAATTCGATTTTTTATTCGTGTCAGAAGCGGACTGGTCTTGTGTTGGCATTAGTTTTTTATCTGTGTTACTTCTGTTAACGTCATAAATAGCTTCAAAACCACTCGGTGTATATTTTTCTGCTTAGTGTAATTATAGGAGCTTTAATGTACGTTACTATGGTCTCTATAAAACATTTGACCTAAAATTCGATTATTTATTCGTGTCAGAAGCGGACTGGTCTCGTGTTAGCATTAGTTTTTTATCTGTGTTACTTCTGTTAACGTCATAAATAGCTTCAAAACCACTCGGTGTATATTTTTTCTGCTTACAGAGTGTAATTATAGGAGCTTTAATGTACGTTACTATGGTCTCGATAAAACATTTGACCTAAAATTCGATTTTTTTATTCGTGTCAGAAGCGGACTGGTCTCGTGTTAGCATTAGTTTTTTATCTGTGTTACTTCTGTTAACGTCATAAATAGCTTCAAAACCACTCGGTGTATATTTTTTCTGCTTACAGAGTGTAATTATAGGAGCTTTAATGTACGTTACTATGGTCTCGATAAAACATTTGAGATGAGATTCGATTTTTTTATTCGTGTTTTCAGAGACGGACTCGTCTCGTGTTTAGCTTCTGTTAGCTTCTGGCAGACATTAGCAGCAGAGCTAAACACTCGGTCCATATTGTCGGGTTGTCTCAGCGGTCACGCGGCGCGTCAGCGGTGGATAACGCGTTACGTCGGCGGTGACGTAGGTGCGACCTATTTATGGATTTTTCCAATTTTTTGGCAATAATTGGACACTGCGACCTATATTCCGGTGCGACCAATAATTCGGAAAATACGGTATGCACTGGTCAATTTTACTGACTGTACAATATTTCAAAATGAAAGAGTGAGCAGATTTTATCTGACCCAAATTCTTAGCATTTAATTTTTAACGAGTTCTCTCTTTTTAGGATTTAAACAGATAAATGTGACCAGACGAGATGAAATTCACATGAAACATTAATTTATGTTGAAACAGCAGAACTGAATAATTTAATTAACAAATCATTAAATTACATCACACATTTACATGGAGTGATCGATCAGAATTTCCTATAACTAACTGTAGACAGTCAAAAAAAGGTGTTCAATAAGAAACAACTGGACTTTATTTGTAGCAGAAGACGTTTCGCCCTTCATCCAAAAGGCTTTCTCAAACTTGAGAAAGCCTTTTGGATGAAGGGCGAAACATCTTCTTGTTTTGTTGTCTCTAAGTTTTAATCTGTGAACAGTTAGTTATAGGAAATTCTGATCGATCCAATCTGTAAATATGTTGTGATGTAATTTTATGATTTTGTTATTAAATGGTTCAGTTCTGCTGTACCAACATAAATAACGTTTTTCTGTCAATTTACATCTCATCACTGAGTCACAGATTTATTGAATATTAAACTGAAAAAGAGAGAACTCGTTAAATTTGATGATAAGTTTGTGTCAGATAAAATCTACTCAATCTTTCATCTGGAATATTGTACAGTCTGTAAAAATGACCAGTATATACAGTATATCATTACAAAGCTTAAATTTACCACAATGTGACTGTAATTACTCTTCCTGGCCGCTAGGGGTGCTCTGGGCTCTAAGGCCGCGTTGACTACCGCTAATTCCGTTAGCTTGAAAACGACCACGGTGAAAAATCAACTTTTTGGATGAGTATTAGCCTGGATGTGACAATCGCTTAAACAAACGTTCATTTAAGAAACGAATCGATGTGATTAAAATGTTTGGAACAGGTTCTGTGAATTTGTAGATGATAAAGCAATGATCTTTTTTCTGTATACAGTATCTGGGGCACGTCACTTCCGTTGACGTGTTGTTCAGTGTTGCATTCAGGGGCGGTATGTTCGGTCGGACATTTTGTTCGAACAGACTTTTTAATCGCTCTAAAACACTTGTAAATATCTCAAAACACCGCTTTTAAAACAGTTTCTGACGATATTTTCTGCATAGAAACGAAACAAGCCAGACAATCTGTCAGAATTGTGTGAACAAAAATGAAATCTGACGAATCACAGCGTATCACGTGATCACTTTCAACCAATCACAACGCATAAACAGACGTTATGAAACGTAGCGTTAGCATTAGCTCATCACAAACGTAGACTCTTTTTCAACTCATAAAACGCTTAAATACACCCCAAAAATTCAGTGAACGTATCGTTTCACATCTGAACAGTTATACCAAGCTGTGCCCAGTAAAAATAGCAAAATAAATGTCGCCTACACTGACTTTTTCCGTATCTACAGCAACACGTGAGAGCTAGCACGACCGGTTGAACCAAACCACGATCTGACAAAACCAGCTTCAGACACAATATGCTATTATTCCTGCTTAAAATGTAACGATACCACTCAACAGCAATTTTCCAGATGAAAATACGAAGCTCCTTCAGACACAGTTTTGACATGGAGGTCAACAACAAAACTATCGTTTTATATTGATATATCTAAAAAAGCTAAGTCTGGTCCTCTGGACATTCAAAAACAAAAAAACAAAAAAACAAAACAAAGCAAAAAATTGTAGAAACGTTTCGTCTTTCGTCCGAAAGACTTCCTCAGTCTGAGGTGCTGGGTTCAGCTCAGTCTTATAAATAGCACCCTCTCACAGTGTTACACAACCAGTTGGCTGATGACAGCCTGAAACCAGCTGCTCACATGATCAAGGAGGACCATCAGCCTAACAATGGATCGTTAGCACCCTGATGGTTGTTTGCTATTCACAGAGGGCTGAGTGATACCAGCAATCACAGCATTGTAGGAGGGGGACAGTTGAACTCGGAGGCCTCCACCCCTGTTTAATGATGGGCGGTTTCTTTTCACAAAGATGGCCTCCTTTACTCCTCTCTCAAACCATCGTTCCTCTCTATCAAGGATGTGAACATCTTCATCCCTGAAAGAGTGACCGCTGGCCTGGAGATGAGTGTAGACTGCAGAGTCCTGACCTGATGATGTTGATCTTCTGTGCTGGGCCATCCTTTTGGCCAGTGGCTGTTTAGTTTCCCCGATATAAGACTGATCACAGCCCTCCTGACACTGAACAGCATACACAATGTTACTCTGTTTTTGCCGGGGGACTGGATCTTTGGGATGAACCAGTCTTTGCCGTAATGTATTTTGAGGTTTAGACGAAACGTTTCTACAATTTTTTGCTTTGTTTTGTTTTTTTGTTTTTTTGTTTTTGAATGTCCAGAGGACCAGACTTAGCTTTTTTAGATTTTTCTACCTGGATTATTGAGCATGCATCAGGGTATATTGATATAGTTTCATTTTATATTGCCCAGCCCTAGTAGGAACGTACACCGACCGGTAAACAGAGAGCTTTGCCTTACAGCTCAGCTCTCTCTCCACCACAACGGACCGGCACAGAATCCGCAATACTTCAGACGCTGCACCAAGGGCGGCTGTGGCTGAGTGGTTAGAGCAGTCGTCCTCCAATGCAAGAGTTGGGGGTTCAAATCCACCAGCAGTCGCATGCCGAAGTGTCCCTGGGCAAGACACTGAATCCCTCATTGCCTCCGATGTGTGTATGAATGTGATAAAGCTCGGATTAGTCTCTTTAGAATGATTTGTTCAATTAGCTTTGTAGAGATCTAGTAGATGTTGTATGAATGGGTAAATAAGGCACAGATAGTGTTGTAAAGCGCTTTGAGTATTTTGATCAGATAGAAAGGTGTTGTATAAGTACAGTCCATTTACCAATCCATCTGTCAATCTCACACTCCATTCTTCCCTCACTCGTCAACAAAACCCTGAGATACTTGAACTCCTACACTTGAGGCAGAATCTCACCCTCAACTTGAAGACAGCAATCCACCCTTTTCCGGATGAGGACCATGGCCTCAGATTTGGAAGTACTGATTCTCTCATCCCAGTCAATTCACACTAAGCTGCAAAACGCTCCAGTGAGAACTGGAAATTAGGGCATGATGATGCCAACAGTACCACATCATCTGCAAATAGAGATGGAATCCTGAGGCCACCGAACTCTCCCTCTGCCCCCAGGCTGCACCGAGAAATTCTGTCCATAAAACTTATGAACAGAATAGGTAATAACAGGAAGCCCTAGAAGAGTCCAACTCCCACCTTGAAGGGGTCCGACTTACTGGCAATGTGAACCTAACTCTCACACTGCTTCTATAAGGACCAAACAGCCCGTTACAATGGGTCCCTAATCCCATACTGACGAAGTACCCCCACAGTGTACCCTGAGGAACATGATCGAAAGCCTTCTCCAAGTCCACAAAACACATGTAGACGGACGGACGGACGGACGGACGTCCTGTGGGCAGGAGCAGAAGGCATCCTGCTGATACAGTCTGCCCAAGAGGCAGGTTATCATCAGAGACAGATCAGTTAAAAAAAGGATCAGAAAAATGAATAATTCCTGCATGAATAGATGAAGCTGAAACGCCACAAGCTTCAGGGTCAGCTGATCACCTGGTTACAAGTTCTGGAAGTTATAGCTCATTTAAAAACAACATATATTTTGTTGTATGTTACATTTATGCTCAACAGATTTTAAGATTCATTGAATTTGTTGTTGTAGGAAACTACACTTGCACTTTAGTTTTTGGGGTGGATTTTGTTTATATTTTGTGCAGACTTTTTCAATCTAAATAACAGATCATTTTTATTTTTATATTTTTATACTTGGAGACTGAATACTTTACTAAATAAAGTAATTTCAGTAAAATTACCCCTTCTTGTATTTTAAAAATGTATATAATACTGCAAAGCAACATGTTGAGTTAATTTTGTCAAATAAATAAATTTGATTTGTTTGTTTTTGGTTATATCATGAAATTTATCGTTATCATGATAATGCTCTGAAATATCACAATATAATTTTTGAGCCATATCGCCCACCCCTAGCCAGTCCTTTAGAGAATAATTGAGCTTGAGTTTGTTGTCTGCATCCTTTTATACGTGTACTGTATACACATTTGTGTATACAACATCCCCGGGAAAGTACTGAAAGACTGTGCCGATGAGTTCTGTGAGGCACTGGCCGACATTTAACTCCTCCCTCACTTGGCAACAGTTCCCACCTGCCTGAAGGCTGCCACCATCATCCCAGTTCCAAAGAGCTCTGCAGTGACTGGGCTGAATGAATATCGGCCAGTAGCCCTCATCCCGATAGTTGCTAAATGCTTCGAAAGACTGGTCATTACCTACATCAAAGCTACTATCAATATCAGCAGTACGCATACCGCAAGAATCGATCAACGGAGAACGCCATCTTCTCTGTGGTCCACATGGATCTCATCCACCTGGAGCAGATGGACTCCTATGTCCATATGCTCTTTGTGGACTTCACATCTGCCTTCAACACCATGATCCTCCAGATCCTGATGGCCAAACTACTCACACTAGGACTAATGCCTCTTTTCCACCGCTCGGCTCGGCTCGGGTTGGATCGGCTCAGATCGGCTCAGTTCGGGTCGGGTCACATCTATGTTCTGTTTCCACAGCTTTTTTGTACCCCTTCTGTGGGCGGGGTCCAGAATCCTACTCGTCTTACCACATGGTGGCAGTAATGTTCCCTCAAGCTATTTACTACAGTACTAGCCACCACTAGAAGAAGAACACAATAAAGGCTTTGACAGAATGTTGTGAAAGAGATGTCATGCTATAATGAGTACCTCATGAGCTGTAATCTTTAAACCCAATTCATAATCCTACCTTGTTGCCTTCTTTAAACCCATGTATTTTCCAATTTAGTATTTTTACAATAAAGATGTATTAAAGCATATTTTATTATTTAGTTATGCACAAGGTGCTTGATAAAGTTGCAAAACCATATTTGTCTGAGCTGCTTCAACCTTCCTGCCCTCCCCGATCTCAGATCAGCTGAGCAGTTGCTGCTGACAGTCCTCAAAACTTTTTAAATCTTATTTAAAAACACACATTTATTCCTTGGCTTTTAACACGTGATCTTATCTTTTATGGCATGTTAACACACCTGCAGTAAGACTGGTATATGTATTTATTTTTGTATGCTTTTTATAGTTTTTAATTAACTTGTCTTTTATGTTATTGTACAGCACTTTGGTTGACCCTGTGGTTTTTAAAATGTGCTTTATAAATAAAGTTGATTTAAAACATCACACTGTGATCTTTGAAACTGCCAGTGTCTCCCTGGTAAAGTTGCTGCTGGGTGGTAGATGGTAGATGGTAGATGGATGGTCTGTGAATTCTTTAACTTTAAACTGTCCAAAGGACTTTGGCCACTTTTAATTTTTGACTTTTTTTGTATGACTTCATCCTAGAACCAAATAATTTATAACGTAATAACAGTTGAGCAGATTCTAATAATCTTTATCTTATGATTCTTTAAAGGTCAAATGCAAATGGAAAGTTCTCTTAACTTCCAGTATGGATTTAAACACAATACACACTTCACATTATAAAATAAGTTTAGGAAATTGAATGTTCGAGGACACCACTTAAGAAAATATAACGTTTAATAGGAAAAGTTTGAAGTGACAAACAGAAGTAACAAATTTCCATCTGGTGTCTCACGTCTTCCTCCAGAAGATGACACAGGTTGTTGAATTCTGGTGATTTTCTTCTGTTGACTGTAAAAGAAAAATGTGATTAATTTAGTCCAGAAACTGTTTTTTTTTTTTTTAAACAACACAGTGTGATCACAACATGTTCATATACTAAATGTATCCTGTTGGAGTTATTTGAAATAAAATTCAATGTGTTATAGACATAAATGTGTCAAGCTACCTCCATTAATTTTCTCCCTTGTACTTTGTATCACATATTATCAATTCTATCAAAAACCACATAGCTGATATTTTTCAAAAAAATATAGTGTGATCACAACATGTTCATATACTAAATGTATCCTGTTGGAGTTATTTGAAATAAAATTCGAATTTTTATAATTTATTTTCGTTGTGCAAGCACAGGTTTGGAAAAAGTCAAAGCGAAACTACTTTAAATGCAGCAGATTTGACCACTACGTGACAATATTAAAGCGTGGTTGAGCTCAGGAACCCTCGTACTATAAAGTCAGCTATGAAATATATTTTATATCTGTTCATTGAGCTACATTTAAAGACATAAAGCCGCCCGCGCGCCGCGTGTTGCTCGTGGCGAACCTACTTTTTAAAATCCTGCAGTTTTGAGCAGTACGTGATTTTATTAAGGACACGTTCAGCTGAAGACCCATCTTTGCTATAAATTTAAAAAATAATAATTGTTTTTACCGTGTTATTCATGTAAAGTCCTGCCGTGATCACTTCCCTCGCTTCCGTGAAAACAGCTCGAGTCTCCTCCTTCCTACTTCCGGAGCGGGTGAGCTCGCCTCAGTACCCCTCTGAAACCAGCCCAAAAATCTCAAGAAATCTCGCGCGGCTTAGCACGGAATATCCGGTGGAAAAGGATGAAAGGGGGTCTCTGCGACGCACATATGACGTAACATCCGACCCGAGCCGACCGGTGGAAAAGG